>JAWNNP010001173.1:1800000-2105122 GCA_035044805.1 Leucophenga maculata
AGGAACTTCAATCCTACGATATAACATGGAAAAATTTACTTCAGAAACTATGTTTAAATATGAACAACATATTCGGTTCCATATTTCCATCCATATTTCCTATTTCATCTGATCAAAAATGCATATATTGCCATTGCAGAGCATACAACAGTCGGCTCAACTATTCGACAAATCGCAGCTGCTGCTCTCGCAAAGCAACAGCTGCTTATTTCAGTACAATTCACTCTGCTCTGCGATCAAAATGAGAAAGCTAGGCGGGCGATTTTGCAAAATCAGTTTGAGAGCTGCCAGAGATAGAGAGGGAGATTATTTGCCGGTAGCGCCGCAAACCGATGAAGTGTATAGCAACAATATACTCCTCTAGAAAGAATTGTATCTCAAAGATATTTGTGCTTATCGCGACGACGCTTCTTGCTCTTATGGCCGTTGATTTTTTTTTTTTGTTGTTGCTACTGTGACGTCATGAAAGCATTTGTGATTTGCTGTTGTTGTTGTTGTTGTTCGTTCGTTCGCTTTATTATTTAAAATTTATTAAATTCTATTTTCGCTCCGCCGCCGTGAACGTGACCTCGTATTAAATAAAGTTTTCATCATATCGCAACGAAATCGAGTGACAAGAAAATAAATAAATTAAATATTTAATATAAATATGTATAAAGTACGTATTTAGTTAAAAATATTTCATATATGTATGTCTAAAGTGCAAACGTACTGAGTGCAAAATATTTCAAAGAATGAAGTATCTGTAGTACAATAATAATACAAAAGAGCAAACAACAACAATAGCAACAAGATTATTCGTTATATTTTGCTTGAAGTTCTTTAAATCTGTGCACAAGTGCAATACGGCTAGGGTGAACAATGTCTTGCAGGCAATTGCTAGATAGATAGATAGATAGATAGAAAGACAGATACATAAATCATACAGATACAAATTTAGATACATTGCAGCGAAGCGTCATTTCTTTTCGCCTGCATTTGGAAATATGTATGAAAAACTAGTCGCATTTGTTGTTGTTTCTTAGTGCTGAGTGCTGTGTATAATCAATGCGCGCTTTAATTTATTCAACGCCACACTCGCATTTTAAACGCTCAACGCTTTTCGAAATACGAAATGCGAAATGCCTCAACGCATAATAATTGCAGTTGTTGTTCTTCTTCTTTTTCTTCTTTTTGTTCGCTCTTCAAAAACAATCTTTATCGTATTTAGTAGCTTTGCTCAGCTTTTCTGTTGCTTTTCTGTTGGCATAGTTATTTTGTCGTTTGCAAATACAACAGCAACAACAATGAACACTCAAGTGTTATTGCACAAAAGTACAATATTAAAATTTAATTTTAACTGAGAAACTAACAGAAAAAAAGAGAAAAAAAAAACTTAAAACACATGTATCTACAGCATTACACAACAAGGTATGCATAACTTTATATTCTCAACGACTCTAGCTATCTTCTAAGTATGTAGCTCTCTAACTCCAAATAATACCAAGCGAACATACTACAGGGTATCTAACGATCAGCTGTAGCCGACTTTGCACCTGTCGACCGATAAGGCCAGGGGTTTTCTATTTGTTGTTTATTTATTATACAACATAAGAACAACATCAAACGCCAGCAAATTGATACGCAAAAACCTTTCGCTACGCTCTTGTGTTGGGCAGCTAAGATAAAAGAACAAAACGCGCTTAAAATTAATATTATTAATAATAATATTTAGTGTTATTGACCAACAATTTGGCAAACCTTGTCGAAGCGACGAACGTTTCGTTTTAAAATAATTTTTATGACTAAGTGTTTGCTTATCACGCTTTGCGTTGTCCGAGATACCAAAAAAAAAAAAAAAATTAAATAAAATAAATGGTAAAATATAGCTGAAATCTGTTCCTATAACACACATGCGAGATAGTCTTTCGAAGCATTCGACATGGAAATGTTTTTTTTTTTTTTTTTTCTTTTTTTGCTTTCCACAATTATTTAAGTGGGCGCACGATTGCCACATATCAAAATAAAAAAGAATTTAAAATTTTTTAGAATCATTTCATATATTATTTGTGCAATGAATTATGATTCCTATGAACCTTAAGGGCCAATAAATAAAACCATAAAACTTATAAAAGATACAAAAATTTAAATTCACTTGCAGCCCCTCTCTTACTGGAACGTATAACCTGTTCATTTGTTTGACATCTTAAAAACTGAAAAATATTTGTTAGAAATGAACTGCATATTTCTTAAGCTTATACAAGTAAATACTATATTTAATATATAAAATATCTGTAATATTTAGCGACAAGAGTGGATTCTTTTCTGACGCCTACGACTAAATTTAAATATAGCAAAAATTTCATAAACAACATACATCGAGATGCTTTCCAATGACATTTATTTGTATAGCTTCACCAAATGGCTCAAAACTTGAAGGTAATATAGCTTCTTGACAGTATGACCTTCTGCTAAGAACTTAACAAAAAAAGAGTGGGCCAAGTCTTTAAATTTGAACGAATTTAGAGTTCTTTTTCGATATTGCCTCTTCCGACCGCTTTTTTTTTTTGTAGTGAAGGACTTTTAAGGATCTCAATCATTTCCTAACAAACACATTAAATGTTTACTAAGCAGTGAAAATGCAAAAACGTAGAAAATTAATAAGAAAAATGGTACTGACGAATAGTATTTTGCTCCTCGCAATTCTCACAGTCGGAAAAGATTTTGATAAAGTTTTTGGATTGTGGCTTAAAGGGACGTTACTGACATACTTAATTTTTTTTGTGCCGAAGAAATTTTTAGCCAGGTGGATGATTTTATGGGTGGGGAGAGGTAGGCTGGGAAAAATTTGCTAATAAACTTGTAAAATTCCGGCTAAGTCCAAGTCGAATGTAAAAAAAACGAACGGGCGGACATATCACTGACCATAATGGTGGTAACTTTGAGCGGTCTCCGACTATTATTTCTACCTTTTACATACATTTGCACAAAACCAATGTACCTTCGGTACCTGGTCTAAAAATTGCATGGTATGAGTCAACCGATATGCTTCAACATCGTCTCGGCCTTCTATAAGGAGCTTGTACCACTATTTTTTTATTTTGCCTAAAGTATACTCGCCGAATGTCACAGTCAAAAACAAGTAAGAAAATACAGTCAGTCGTAACCGACTGTAAGAGGCCCTGTACCAGTTCAGGTCTCCTAACAAACACATTAAATATTTCCCGAGCTTATGACCAAACTTATGACCACTTCCGACTGCACGAATAAGTGCCTTATAAAACATTTTTTTATGTATGAAAAGAAAAGGGGGTCGTTCAAATTCAATTGCTTATTAAATCGTCATTTATTATCCGATTTTGATGAACTTTTGTGTGCTGAAGCAATTTTTAGCCTTGAGGGTGATTTTATGGGGAAGGGGAAAGGGTCAAAATTTTAAAATAAACTTGTAAAATTCCAGAGAAGTCCTAGTCAAATTTGTTCCTTTGTTATTTTTCCCGATTATCAGTTATATATATAGCAAATCGCTTTTATCTGCTTTAAAAATTTTCCGCTACTGCGAACTCGGATTTTCACTAATTTAATTTTTTCAGTAGCTCGTATTTCGCCCGATGTACTCTCCATTTGTATCGTATCTCATACTACATCATTTTATTTTTAAAATATGACGAATTTTCTTTTTATTTTAGTTAATAATACTCTCTGAAAATTGCCAATAAAAATCCTAACAGTCGGTAATGAGATTGGGCGTGTTTTTTTTCCAAAATTATCAAAACACTTGTTCAATTATTTGTTGTATTTTGTAACAATTAAACTCTGATTTTTAAAGCAATGGAATGAGAAAAAAAATCATATGTACAAATTTTGACCAACTTCTTTCAGATCTTTGAGAGGGAATTTTTGTAAAACTCCAAAACAAGTGTTTGTAGTACAGTACAGAGTTGAAACACCTAATTTGACCATCAATTTGTAGGATTTTGCTATGTTATTTCCTAAAACTGCAAAAGACGTGTTTAATTATTTTTGTATTAAGTATAAAAATCGAATTTAAAAGCCAACGCATAATAAAAATGTTCGCTATTTAACTTTTAAGCACCTCTATTCAGCGTTTAGCGTTGCAATTTACCACAACAGCGGCACAGGATTTGACTTTTTTTTGTAGAATATAAAAACCGAGTTTAAAATTGATCGACTACTGGCCGACTACCAAATTTCCAGTCTTGACGTTTGAAATAACAACGTTTCTTTCTACAAAGTAGGTTAAAAAATGAGACAAAACAGTTTTTGAGCCAAGTCTATTTTTGAACAGCTGAACGAGATAAGTTAATCTGGACATATCATATCCATCCACAGAAAATTTGTAAAGTTTGGACCCCCCATGTAAACCATGCGTGCTGGAGCTTTTTCATCCATTCGAATGAGGAGCCCAGCCCAGTACAGCCGCTGGAACTTTATGCGCTGGACTATGTCAAGCTCATCGAATAGCTCGTACAGCTCGCGGTTCATACGGGACCGAAGCTCGTCGCCGACTCTAATAGGACCGAAAAATCAAGCGAAGAATCTTCCTCTCGAAGACTTTCAACGCTGTCTCATTCGACTCAATCACGGTCCATGCCTCTGCGCCATACAATAGGACCGGGAGTATCAGCGTCTTATATATCTTTATTTTCGTCTTTCGAGAGAGGGCTTTACTTCTCCAGGCTCACGTTGTTGTTGCTGGTTATCACGGATACAAGATAGACGAAGTTTTCTACAACACTGAAGTTGATGTTCTCCATCGTTCCTGACCGTCCAAACGCCATGACGGTGTGCGAGAAGACATCAAGTACTTCGTCTGGTCCTCATTCACCGCTAGACCCATGAGCCGAGACTGTTTTTCAATCTCCGAGAACGCCTTGCTGACTCGCTGTTCCTGCGTACGGATGATATCGATGTCATCGGCGTAAGCGAGCAGCATCACTACCTTTTGGAAGATCGAGCCCGACATATTCTGTATGTACGGGCACTGGAGTAGAATGTATTCCATCAGAAGATTGAAAAAATCGCACGACAGAGCATCACCCTGCCTGAAACCTCTCTTGGTATCAAAGGGGTCGGAGAGGTTTTTCCCCAAGCTGACAACGCTTTGTGTGTTACCTAGTGCAGACAGGGCGTCAAAGAACTTCGATCGTATCGGCTTTATAATCGACAAACAGGTGGTGAGTGTGTTTGTTGAACTCACGGGTCTTTTCCAAGATTTGGCGTAATGTGATTATTTGGTCATTGGTCAACCTTTTTGGTCTGAAGCCACACTGATATCGTCCTATCAGTGAATCCGTAAAAGGCTTCAGCCTATTACGCAATACGCGCGACAGAATCTTATATCCAATGGAAGGAAGACTTATTCCGCGGCAGTTGGCGCAAACAGCGGGGTCTCCTTTCTTAAAGAGATTCCACTGAGATTCCAGTCATTGGGTATGCGTTCATCGGACCTATCTTGCATAAAAGTTGGTGCATACTCCTAACCAAATCTTCGCCGTTGGTCTTAAATAACTCAGCTGGCAGTCCATCAGAGCCTGCCGCTTTGTTATTTTTCAGCTTTTTAATAATTGAATTGACCTCATTAAAGTCCGGTGGATATACAATAGTGCCATCATTAACTTGTGGTTCCGGTGTCATTTCTCTATCGGCGGAATTGTGCGCTTCATCGCCTCCGAGTAGGTTGGAGAAATGACTCCTCCATAATCTCAGCGATTCCTGTTCATCCGTAACCAGATTTCCATTGTCATCCTTACAGAAAGTTACTCCGGGTTTAAAACCTTCAGTCAGACCTTTTGACCCTGACCTTTTGATAGAATTTTCAAGCTTCATTTTTGTCACATAACATCTCAATATCCTCAAACTCCCGCCTTTCTTGCTCTTACAAAATACTTGATTTTCAAAATACCGTTTTCTTTTTTTGTTTTCGAGTACATAATTAAATGTGGGAGAGCCCGCCCCATGCCAAAGCCTCAATTGCTATGAGAAACAAAAGTTGACGAACTATGTCAAGTGGGGTATCAATGGATAGGTATGTGAATATCATTTTTAGGTTTCTTTTATCATTTCTCATTTTGAATGACCAGTAAAGATGTATAACGATTTAAAATTGGTTCATGCTACAGCATGCTACAATATTGAGAGAGAGAGAGAGAGAGAGAGAAAAAAAACGTATGTATGGTTACAAACCAACTTTAAATCTTTATAGATCTTTCATAGTCAATATCCAATTATTAACGAAATTGAAAAAAAAAATTTCGCTAAATTAAAGGAAAAATTAAATCAGAGAAAAATATTTTTTTTGGTTGGACTGTAGACGAGAAATCTAACATATGTATTATTAAGATGGGTCAAATTGTTTTTGAATTATGACTAATTTTATTTCTTATGTCGGGATCCGTTGTGGCATTCACTTATTTCTCCAACACGACATCAGCTCCCCAGGTAGGAAGTAGTTGTATCAATTATCGCACATCTTTCAGTTTATCCTATCAGAATTTTGATTTAGATATTGACAACAATTCAATACGAAGTTCTTATATTTACCAGATGTGCTCGACTCAAAGATACCTTTACCTTTATTCAATCTTAAATTTGTATGGGAACTTATTCCTATCTGAATTCGTGTGGAATAATAATAAACTAAACCACAACAAAAGGTTTTCCTCAGCAAGGGAGACTGATTTGAATTACTGGAAGATAAGAATCGCCAATTTTTGATTGCAGTAAACTCTGATTTAAGTCCATTTAAATAAAAAACAAAAACAGATCGATTTTGAAAAGCGCAAGAGACCCATGCTTTTCTTATAAATAATATACATATATAATTCAGTGACGCAGCTACGGAATATTGCTGAAAACCATATAGAATAGAGGCCTATACAAAACCAGAATATTTGATTGTGAATGAGACAATGAAATTATTTTCCCAATATTTAAAATATTAGATTGAACCAGCTCGAAATATTTATTTCTGTTCATGTTTTTTTTAACGCAACGAAAACAAATTTTAAAATCCTCACACTTTAGTACACCCACTATTCACTTAATGAACGATTTGCTTAAATTAACTATTAAAATCTATTAAATCAATTTAAGTACACGTCTACGAATCACGCTAAAACAAAAGTTATGAAGCATTTATTTACAATATTTATTTATTTGTTGATCACGTAGGAAAAAATACCTTGTAGAAAACATTCAGGGTCTTCTTCACATACGAAACGAATAAATTAAATTACGAATTCGCAATGGATTACAATGGCCTGGAAGTGCGTTATTTGTGAATTGACTTATTTATTGACTTTTGAATTATGAATACGAATTATGCGCTTCAATGTAAATCAAAACTTCAATTTAGATCCATGTACTATAATTTATGTCTAATTTTGAAAATGTTTAATCATTCCATTTTAGTTCACCTAACGCAACGGATACATTTTGTGGACGGACGCTCTATGGCTTATATAAAATCCAAGTTTAAACACACTACTGGAAACTGGCCAGATGTAATAGTGTTCTAAGAAGCAAAGAGGCATAGCACAAATAGTTGTATTTAGAATGTTAAACGAACGCATTTCGTTAGATTAAACCAAAAATTATAGTAAATTATATGAAAGCAATTAACAAGGCGACGCAGACGAAGCCGCAGACGACGAAGAAGAGGTTGAAGCAGGGGAGGAGGGTATTTGCTGTCACTGCTGTTGTTGATTAAAAAAAATGGGCTGTTCACCGAGCACCTTGGGAACGCCAACAGCAACACCGCCGACGGGCACACCACTGGACGTCAACAATCCGGCAACAGCAGGCATGGGTGCAGCACACGATGCAACAGCGGCGACAGCTGGCAATGTCGCCGTCTTGCATGCGGCAACGGAGAAGGATACAAACTTTTTGTTCTGCATTAAGTTAAGACGTTCGCGTCTACGTCGTTGCAGCATACAGAATTGTGATGTCAGTGCGGGCGATGGCAGTGGGAGCAACAGCGGAGGTGCGCCGGTTGGCGATGAGCTGTTCCTGGGTCATTCGAATATGTGTAATCAGATGCTGCTCAATCCAATGCAGTCGAAATCCGATGTGGAATATGATAAGGTTAGTATTTGCCGTCCGAAAGGAGAGAAAGTAAATTTAAGATATTGTATCTTATAACCATTTTTTGTATGCATTACAGATGTGCAGTGGCAAGAAGGACTCGATTGTAACAGTTGCAGCGCTGGGCAATTTCACACACACTGTAGTGCGGCGTGCAACAGGTAGTAAGTATAAAATCAGAATATATTTTGGCGCCAGCATTTCATTGCAAAAAACAAAAATTACTTTAAGATGTATAATTGAAGTGATGAAAGCCTAAATGCAATTGACAACAACGCTGATATTAAGTTTGTGACGTATGATATGCATTTTGCATTTGTATTGTAGGGATTGCTTGGAACATGTAAATGAGCGTCCTTTATTTTTATGCTATAAAATATGTTTTTTTTTTAAAGACATGAAATTCGTTTATGCACTTAATATAGAATTCTTGTGAGTTTCAGATAGGCTTGCGTCAGGTTGTTTTGTGGAAGGAGGCAAAGCAGACGTTATAAAGTTTATATAGATATGTCCGATGGATCTTCTGTCTGCCCATAGGAACTTAGATACTATAAGATATAAAGCCTTCAAGTTTGAATGTTTTGACTTTCCTAGAAAATAACAAACGCATATATACTCGTGCACAAGGCTGCATCAAAGAGGGTGGGGCAGGAGGGGCCTAATCCTATCTAATTTTTTGGAAAGTTAGTCAAAAAATTTATTTTAGTACATACTTTCGTATTTTCATATAATTTTCTTTGTTCTGCTGAAATATTTTTGTTGTACTGAATTAGTGGCTTTTATTAGTAGTTGGGACCTAAGGGTCCTAATCGCTCTAGTTTAAAAAAAAAAACAAAAAAAGAATTCAGCACCTACATCGCCCTTGCTTGTACACACGCATCTAACGTAATAATACATAATGCGTAGAACAGATATGTCTACATAATGCGTATAACAGATATAACAGACGTAACAATTGCGTGAGCGGGTGAAATAGTAAAATAGAAAATGATAATGTTTCAGATGAAATATCTGTGATAAGAGAAATTTCACAGAAATGATTTATTTATTGTTAACAATATTTTATAATCTCATAGCACGAAACTGTGGTCTAAGATTGGTTTAAAAGTTATTTGATATACATATGTATAAATATTTTCAACGAATCATTACACGATAAACAAGAAAGAACGCTGCAGTCGAGTGTGCTCGACTACGAGATACCCTTTTCTCAACGATTTGTATGAGTTCTATCACTTCTAGCGGTCCGAACTTGATCAATATGGACTATTTTCTTAGAAATCATGCAAGATACACTAAATTTTAACAGATTAGTGGTTCGAGCTGAACCAAATTGGAATACTTTATAAGAATTAACGTTAGGTAGATTAATTTTGGTGTTTCTGGCAAAATTAAACAACATCAATAAACATTTTTCATAAAAAAACTCTAAATGAGGAATAGATTTGCATGATAAGAGGCAGCCGTCCTTAAGCGAGGGGTGTTCATGGAATACAAGTTGGCTGAAGAATAAATAAGACAATTTAAATATGCAAAATTAAAGCCTTTATCGCTTATAGTCTCGAAGATCTTTAGTTTCATACAGACAGCAAGACAGACGGATATGTCTATATTGACATGACTTTTGATGCTTATCAAGGATATACAAGTATATAATTTAGGTTGCCCGTCTGCCTGTTACATACATTTGCACAAACCTAATACACACTTTTTTCTATAAGAACAGAGTATTAAAAATAAGTAATAGGTTCTGTAAAATCTGAAAATTTAGGTTTTCCAAACAAAGACACACAAATTACTTCATCAAAAATTTTAAAAAAGAAATAAAATACTTCAAATTATTTTCAAATTTAAAATTTTCTTGGATGCTCATGTGGTGGGCTTTCGTCACTTGAGTGTACTATCAGCCACAGTGATAGTATTTGAAATCCGATCGCACTGAGTGTAAGAGAGTATAAAAGAGATATTGCTTCTTAGCCATAAACAGTAGCAAAACAGAATTAATAACCAGGCAAGATAAAGGTAGAGAGAGAGAGAGAGAGAGTGCGAAAAAAGAGTTTGTTAACTGAAATCGACACAATCTGGCTAATAACAGCAGTTCAAAGAGAGCGAAAGCCACTACTAAGTTGCCCAGTGTAAAATTTAAAGCTTACAAACTGCATTAACTAATTTTTAGATGTGGCAAAAGCGAAGCAGCAAATTAAATAAATAAGCTTATGGGGTAATCATGTGGTTGTGAGGCTCACGTGTTAAATTTATAAATTGATTATTTTTTACCTGTCATTTAATTAAACAATTTTGATTTCTATTTCAAGCGATAGTTGCACATGAGCGTCAATACTAATTGTGCAGGGTATATTCAACTCTGTATATATATGTAGATCCGATTTGAAAAATATTTCGACATACGTTTCGATCGGAATTGACAGTAGTAATAGACTGCATTAAATCTATGATTCACTAAAATCTTAGCGTTTAACTAAACTCAGAGATACCTTGTTTCAACCATATTGTATGGGAAATATATTTCAATATGGACCTATATGGAATATTTTATGAAAACCATAAGATATGTATGCCAAATTTGTTTCTACTACATATATAGACTGTTACCTCTCCTTTTGGATGTTACATACATTTACGCAGACTTAAATTTATTGTTATTTTTTTCGTAAAGATACACGCTATAAAAACTAAAGATCCATAGCTAACATGCAAAATTCCGATTGCATAATATACGAACAAAACATTGGTCACACTTCAAAGTGTATAATTGTAGTAAATTCTTTAATGAAATGATGTAATTATATATAATGAAATTAGTTACGTTTGCTTTATAGCATATACCCTACAGACACACTCTAAATGCAACAAGGAATTAAGTTATTAAAAAAAACGTTAATACAAGCAAATACTAAATAAGGACTAACCACCAAAAGCGATCATAGCCAGATGAGGAACATGGTTGAAGGCGGGCATTATTTTATGCAGGGAGAAAATAACAGATATAGCAGCGTTGTCAAAAAAGTGGGTCAATATAGACAGCGAGGTTCGAGGTTAAGGTTCTTGAAATATTGAACCCTGAATATGCTGAATCTATAAAGCTGGTAACAGAGCTGATAGAAAATCACCAACTATATCGGGATTTTATATAAATTTAAAGCCATTTTGAAAAGAAATCCGAGGTCATATTATAAAGAATAATATGCAGTATCAAGACATGCACTTGTGATGTCTATAAACGACTATCAAAACCGTGCAACTTCAATTAATTTTTACTGTTTGCTAATAGCTCTGTATCTAGTTTAGAGAATCCTTCCAAACTTCCGACTACTATAGCTTCTTCTATCAAACAAAAGTAGGCTACACTCTTTATTAGGCTACATTCCTGAAGTGTAGATGTATTTTTTTGATAGTCAAACAGCTATATATCTCCTTACAAGATCAACATCATCTGGTTGTTCCTAATAATCTAGGCGTTGCTTATAAATGACTCGATATGATAAATAAAATTAAAGAATTATATATTCCGCAACGCTCTTCTAAAGTTTATTTTAAGTTTTGTCAAGCACACAAAATATCGTTTCCAGTAACCAAAACTTGTTCCATTGACCCCATGATGCTTACAAATCATATCAATAAGTAATCTACTTCATTGCCTGTCTTTAAAGAGCTCCAACAACTAACATTTTCTAATTTGCCAATGCAAAGCTATGCGTCAATTTTTCACTGGGCACTATCTCGCCGACCGAGTCGTCGGTTCGAATGGTAACAGCTGCTTTTGGTGTTCCGTACGCTTCGGCAGCGGCACAAATCAGTTGTTCAAAACTGTCTCTCGGCTGCGGTTGAAAACGCGCAAACAATCGTGCGTATCTACACATCACATGTACCAACTATGCAGGCACATAGATACAGCGAACGTACTATCATCTACACACATGTATTGTATCTAACTGGCCTAGCATCGCCCAAGAGATAAATTCACACGGCGCAGCACCCGCTAAGAAGCGTTACTTAATCAATTTGCGCGAATTGATACGAATTGATGTTATTTTTCCATGCAGTAAAAAAAAACCAAAAAAATTATTATTCAACTTTGAATAAATTTGGAAAATTTCTTGCAAAACGCGCTACATCGAACGTTCGTATTGTACGCGTGCCGGGGGCGAAGTTATATTGTTATTGAATTGAAGTGTCTAGCAGGCTTTAAAGCAAATACTACCGAACGATATGTATATATATATATATTTTTTTTTCAAACTGGTCGCAAAAGTAAACTGCATGCAGCTGGTCTCGTTTGATGTTGTCAATGCGAGGCCTAATATATATCTCTAGCACTGTATGTGTTTGTGTGTGTGAATCGCAGTGCATTTGTATCTTATATTGTACAAATTTGGAGCTTTGCGGCAGATCACGGTCGACCAGACCAGTGACAACGTAAAATAAAAAAATACAAGAAAAAAAGTATCTAACGCGCAACAAATAGGCGAGAAAATATATATCTATATAAAATTTAATTAAAGTGCAGTCGGGCGAGTTGTATGAGTGAACACAAAAAAAAAAAAATTGCAACGCAGTTTGAAGAAATCGCAGTAAAAATCTAAACGAAAATAAAAATTTGTAGTAGTAAAAAAAGAGAAGAAAAAAAATCAAAATATATATATACATATGTATGTGAGCGTGTATCTGTGTCGATATCCATGAATGAATAACACCGCTGAAGATCGCTACGTATAAGCCGCATGCAAGTATCTTTTTGTGTGTATCTGTGTCTGTATGAAGTTGTATCTATGTATCCATGGTATAGTGCTATTAACAAACAACTGCGAAATGTGCAAAAAAATAAATTCATTAAAATATTCTCAAATACAAACATACGGCATGCATGTATTTGTAAATATATATGCGCGTGTATATTAACCAATAATAATAAAAAAATAAATAATAAAAAAAAAAAATACCTAATAAAATAAATGAAAAAGAGTAGCAAAAGTTTCACATGACAATCTGGTTTGTCTTTTACACACTACGATTTGCAGCGAATCTCGACAACTTGTTCAATTTGTTTGATAAAATCGTCAATAAGCAAAAAAAAACCGCCACCAGCTGTCCAAGCTACTGCAGCGAATGCAGCTGCCACTAACTTCTAACTCGACGCTTGGCTGGTTTACTGTAGCTTTAGCTTTAGCTATACTGGTCACCTTTAGCGTTTTCCAGCTTATGACACCCACCCGCTCCAACAACAGCTACATCCATCTATAATATTTATGCTATGTATCTGTATCTACGATCACAATTAGACAGCAAACGCTTACAATGCGCTACAATGCTTTAGCTCAAATTTCGCAGCATTGTCAAATTGTTTTATCAGTTAATATTTAATATTGATGGATACCGATTATTTATTTGCACAGAGCTTTTGTTTCAAAAATAAATTTGAGCTGCCTAAACTATTTATTGAAGTCAGGAATTTGTTCTATGAAATAATATATGAAGACAGCTAAACAAATACGCAGAAATGTAGTAGATACATTGGGTACCTATAAGTATTTATAAAAAAAAAATTATC
This sequence comes from Leucophenga maculata, assembly GCA_035044805.1. NCBI lineage: Eukaryota > Metazoa > Arthropoda > Insecta > Diptera > Drosophilidae > Leucophenga > Leucophenga maculata. The sequence goes on from JAWNNP010001173.1 coordinate 1,813,658, forward strand.
TTTTCATTACTCTGTGCTGTATTGTCCGCTTGTCTGGGTATCTATATGCATACATATCGTATATATGTATATAAAAAATTTGTAGATACTTGTGAATAAACGGAACGTAACATCTGAATACGTTGACCAAATTCACTGATATTATCTTATCTCAACTGCGCTCGTAACTATGGCAACAATAAAACGTAGTTAAAAACAAGCAACAGTACTGCATGGTATACCCTACACAGCACCATGCAGCAAAGCTTATTACAGCACTTATTAAAAGTTCATAGTTAGCCAATGCGGGTATTCACACTAAATCATTTCAAGCTGAGCAATTAAAAGTAAGCAGAGGGTTCTTTTTTCAAATATTTGCTTCCTATAATCAGCTGTTCTTCGAATCGAAATTGTGTGAGTAAAAATATTGAGTAATGCCAAAACAAAGCCATAAATCGTCTACAAAAACAACTAAGCCATGTGAGAGCACTTTTTTGATACATTTTCCTCAAGGGTTGTATGTATAAACTTGAAAATGATATAAACTGGAAAAGGTGAATTTTTTTTTTAAATTTATTTAATATGGTTTTAAGCTCTTCAGTCTTCTCTATTGTAACTGTTTCCAAACAGTAGCTATATTTTATAATGTGCCTTTTTATTTGGTTATCCTGCTCTTGAGAACTTCTGATGAATAATTTTGGATGTTCTAGCGTTTAAAGAAATTCCATGGCCCTGTGGCATCATTGAGACATTTCAGGTGACCATGATCGCTGTGTCGTTAGCATAAGTGTCTACAGTCATATTCGATATTTGACTAAACTGTGTACGAGGGGCACTATTTATATATCGGGAGTAGCCAATAATAACTAACATTTTTAAATGAAAATTGTTTTATTGTTTTTCAAAATATTCTTCAAGAAAACGTATGCACTTTTGTATTCTCTCAAACTAATTTTCGATGCACTTTTTCCACTCCGATTGAGGCAACTCCAAAATTTTGGTTGTGAACGCATCCGTTCACGCAACGGTTCACCACATAGTTTATTTTTGTTGTTTGGAAATAAACAGGAAATGATTCCTGTTATAAATCAGGGCTGTACGGCAAATGACCCATCAATTCGATATTTTGACTGCTCAAAATGAAGACAGTTGGTTTTTTAAATTTCTCCGAAGACTTCAGGCAAACAAATGGTCTTGTACCATTCAGAATTGACCGTCCCAGTAACTGGCGAATGTTTGCACGAACCATTTTTGTTTTATTTGGCTCGTCTTGGAACACACACACGGTCGATTGCTATTTTGTTTCCGACTCATTCGCATTGATCCATGATTCGTCAGCTGTGACGAACTTATAAACGTCTTTTGAAGCACCGCGATCGTATTTCTTCAGCCATTCTTTGCACCAAGCCACACGAGCTTTTTTTTAGCGTTTGTCAAACTATGCGGAATTCAACGCGAAGATGGGGAAGATGTTCATGCAAAATTTTACATCTACTGGTGGAACTAATATTTAGTGATGCCTTAATCTCACGATATGTCAAATAACGATCTCGCATTGTGACATATCTTGAGATTGAGGCATCCCTAAACATTACTTCCATCAGTAAATATAAGATTTTGCATGAAGACCTTGACGTAAAACTGATAAGACTGATAGACGATATCGCATTATCAGTTCACGCACAGCATTGATGTTTTGTGACACATCAACCGATTTTGGGCGACCTTCACACTTTCGTACCAACTGTGCGACAAAACGAAACTACCTTTCACACATTATAATTGAAGTGTATTATGAAAAAAGTTAGTGTGAAATCTAATTTCGAGGGTTGAACGAGGTCACCTTATGGAGTAAGGCAGTTCAAAACAACTTTTGTGAAACTAGACTAAACAATGTACCGAGCTTCTTTACTCCAATTGACTGTACAGCTGGACATCAAACCAGTGAACTATAAGTACTTGCAAATATTGTATTGGATCATTATAGAGTGGCCAATAAATTAAACCGGTTTTTAAAAATATCAGCGTGTTATCATTTGGCATATACATATATATATATATATATACATATTTTTTTTTTGTCAGTACATACGACTATTTATGACTAGATAGAGTGTGACTCGATCTAGCCTTGGTTGTTTGTCCGTCTGCATGTGGCTACGCGTTGCAATCTTTAAATATTTTTGTTTACACGTTTGAAAACTTGTTGGTATTAATAGATGCTACGAATGCATGAAGTAACAGCTAAGAGAAAAGTTCTCCATACCAAATACCAGTAGCAAAAATAGCTCATAGTACAAAAAAATTAATAATGCTGATCAAATTTTGAACGGAATTCTTCACTAAGTAAAATTTGAAATTAAAGTCATATATAAATTGTTGAGAAATTCAAATTTTAAGTTATATATAAAAATTCTAAATACCAGAAATTAACACTGCAATACTTGGAACTATTTCAAGAAAAAGTAAAAATTCATTGAAGCTAAAATGCTCGAACAATAATTCAAAAAAGTTTACATAGCACCATTCCAAATTGGGGTGAAATGGTGCAAGTTTACATTGAAAAATTAAGTGTTAAGGAAACCCCATAAAAATTAAAATTAATTTGAAAATTATTGCAACAAAACTTTACTGAAATTTTATTCATAGTGTTCTGCAGCATAAGATTTCAACTTAAGGTTATGCGTAGGTTAATCAGCTCGCTCCACGAAGGTTGAGTACACCCAATGGCAACTAAGCAGTCATATACGCCTTTAAAAGTGAAAAATCCTTTGAATTATCCGTACAGCTATTTAATAATTTGCGGAAACAACATTTAATGCTTATTATTAAAAAAAATTTTTAAGTAAAATTATTATTTCGTAAATTTCCATGCAAGTAAGCAAGTATTCAAATTAATTCTAAACGCTTAAGTTTCGAAAAGCTTTTTGTTTTTTGGACGATGCGGCACAATATCTCCGCCGAATATTTTGTGCCCAGTTGCTGCTGCTGTTTTTATCTTCAACGATTTATCGATTTTCGCATAGATTAGAAAACATGCCAGTGATAAGATACACCGCCCTTAGATTTGAATATACGCATTTTTTCGTAGAACTCAGCCTATCATTTGAATAGCAACCGTACACGAGTTCGCATATCACAATTACGTTCGAGACTCAGAGATACACATTGAAATTGAAAAAAGATTGTTTTTTTTTTTTAATTTAGTAACAGGTAAATACAAAAAAAATCCGTCGGTACTAAAAATTGTGCGGCTGCAAATTAAAAGAAAAAAAAAATCAAAAAAACATAAAACTACTTCAACATTGTCGCCATATGTAATTGAAAAGAAACGCAGAAAGTAAACTTTGAATTTTCTAAATGAAATGTTATCACACCAAATCCAAATCTAAATCAGAACGCTGATACAAGCACACACACGTCCGATACTACTGTAAAACTTATCTATAGCAACGACGACGTAGTCAAAATCGAAATTTTTGTGCAACTGTTTGAGCAGCGCAGCGGTTCCGGTTCCGGCGGCTACAGTGGCACAATGCCGGAGCAGCAGTTAGCGGAACATGCAGCCACGGGTAAGACTATACAAGTGAAGAGCGGACTGTTGAAAGCATTTATAAACAATATAGCGAAAATCCAATTTAATCAATTAAACACTCGATTGAACGCTCACACACGATCAATATCAATCAGCAGAGGGGTGTGGTAGGGTTTGTGGGCGCAAGCGGCACGCGTATGCATCGAATGTGACTTCTTAAAAGTATGCCAAGCTATTTTTTTAGTTACCATATGTTGTCACATACTTTACAGCGCTCAATCGGAATTATTTGTTTTTGTTTTTATTTCTATTGAGTAATTTTTTCAAAATGAATTTTTTTTTTAATTGTTTTAATAAATTTTAGGTACAGGCACATCGGGTACCAGCTCATCGGGTGGAGGCAGCAGACCAGGCCATCGCAAATCGTCATTAGCATTAACTCCAGAGGATGAACCAATGGATGTCTACCAGGTGCGTAAACAATGGTGTTTAGCTTTACTCTTTTTTTTTTTTTTTTTAATTTAATTTTTTACCAAGGGATTAACGCTATCATTTAGCTGCTGGTCATTTCAAATATTAATAACAAAAGATAGCTCTTTAAATTAAGCTTGCACACACACAAAGCAATTCGTTTATTTAGCTTTGTAGCATGTATCTACAGGTCTGCAGGTCCGTACAGCTGTGTTAGGTTAAACTACAGCTGGCCGGGGCCGGGAAATCGTTATGTAATTATTTTTAATAAGCTGAGTAGTATGCAAGTCCAAAAAACCAATAGCTATCTTATACAGTTTGCAGTCTTAATTTATCTTTCTACGAAGTCGTTCAAATTTGTTTTAACAAACTCCTTTCACAAACTGACAGCTACAAAATGGTTCGCCAGAGTTGGGAATCATTTCAAATGTTTGCTTATAACTCTAAAAGATTTAAATTAATTCGAATGCATGTCCATTTGATTCAATATTTCGACTACATTCAATGAAATAGCAAGAAGAGAGAAAGAAGCTACAAAAATATTTATTCAAAATCTTGAAATTATACAATTCAAATGGCAGCCTTTAAAAGAATGTAAAGCAATATCGTTCCACTATTTTCGAAATAAAATGTAAATTAAAGGTTTAAAAGAATGTAAAGCAATATCGTTCCACCATTTTCGAAATAAAATGTAAATTAAAGGTTGGATAAGAAATCAATTTAAAAAGAAAAACTTTTTAGTGCTCGTTGATGTTACATTTTCCTTAATATGGATACTTATAATTGGGAGCGAAACCGCTCAGGAAACAGGGAAAAGTTTTACCTTTTGTAGTTTTCACACACACTTTATCTCAGTGTTCTGGAAAAAAAGGATTTCACTTAAAAAAAACAAATAAAAATTAAAATATGTTTATAGGCCTCTTAGTATAGTGAAAGTGCCACGCCCATTCATCAAAACGTTAGGCATATATTCATAGAAGATATCAATGCTGTGTATAAATACGGAATCTAGTCCCTCAGACTTCATTAAAAAGAAAATTCAATGTTGACTCTCTGGGAATATAATTTATGCGTCCGTTTATTTGAGAGAAGTTTCGCAGAGTATAGAAATTTATTAGAAAAACTAGACTTCCAGTATCAGATAACAGGAGTAACTGTTAACCGTTCTAGCTCAGCGATTATTTAAATTTGATTGATGTCTTGACCATGATTTAACAAGGTTAATAGTAACGAAACCATTCTGAAGAAATACTTGCAGCAAGGCGAACGATGCATCGGAAAGCCAGGAATCCATGTCACGCTTGTCTGCTAAATTATTCCTTTTTAAAAAGAGGCTGTGTTGTTTTTTTTTTATTTTCGGGCCCTTCTTACATTGTTTGACGGCCCTGTATCTATGTGTGTTTACCTGTCTATATAGTGTCCGCGTGTGTGTGTGTATGAGAACGTGTGTAGCTTTGTGATAACAAAAAGCGCGTATCTTATCAGTCGCGATCTCAACAGACCAGCAGAATAGAAACAATAAAAATTGGTGACGGCGTTGGCAGCACATTTCGCTCTTTAGTTTTTTGTTTGAGCTATTTTGGTTAACCTTAAAAGAAACACATACAACTGCACCGAAGTACCTACATACGTATGTATGCAATTACATATATACTCGTATGTACATATGTATAAGAAATCAATTAACAGCACTATCGAGCATTTGTTAGTAGTTCGATTCGTCACTGACCGCTGTTGTCGTCGCTAGAGAAAGGCGTTTGATGATCGGATCGGATCGCACGGCACAATTGAAATTAAAAAGCGTCGTCATTTAGTCTAAAGGCAAAACGTTCTAAGTACATATAGACAATTCAATTCAATAATTGCAACACTGCACAATTGAGCTGCACATGGAACTAAATGTCGTGTATCTCACAGATACTAATGAAAAATAAAACAATCGATTCGAAGCGTTACGATCGATCGATCGATAGATAGATACTAAGTAAATCTAACGCTAGATACGCGCTCTAGACACAGCGACTCGAAGAGGTGTAAATCACAAAGGTACGCTCGCGAAAAGCGCAAAGATAAGGTGAAGTGTTTTACATAACAACGTAAAAAATCGAAACGCGTTTGTATCTCAAACAGAAAAAAAAAGAGTTTAAAGATTACCAATAAAAAAGTGCTAAAACAGTGATCATCAAATACAAACTCCCATTAAGTATACGACGTACAATACACCATGCGCAACTGTCTGCCTAAGATTTCAAAGGTCTTCCGGTCGAAGTCCAATACAGCAGCAACAGCAGCACAGATGCACAATGCGCCAACGGATGACGATGAGACGGAAGACTACTACGGCAGCAGCAACCTTAAGCATATAGGTGCCGGAACGCATACACCTGCTACAGTCTATACGCAACAATCGATTGATAAAAAAAAGTTCAGCATTGATAAGCAGCCACTGGACAGCGACGACGGAATAGTGCCAATTAGTTTGTCGAAAGCCACTAGCCACGATAAGCCAAACGACGCAGCACAGCACAACAAAATGTATGCAAAGTCTGTCACAACTACCGTCCAGGAGCAAACTGATGCGGGGCTAGACACCAAAACACCAGAGGAAATCGAATACGAGGAGCGCGTTGCAGCCGAACGTCATGATGTAATGACACCGCTTCCGCGCAATACTAAATCTCTGCATTTTGGACTTGGACGCAGTGCATCGGCCGCGGATATGGAACTAATGCATAACGGTTATATTGGCATGCGCAGCAATGAACTGCGGCTGCTACAACATTCAGAATTCAAGCACGAGGAGAGTGAGGAGCCGGTGCTATTGCGTCGCACATATTCGCAGTGTGAATGGCGTCGCGTCGAAGCAGCGCAGAATAAGGCATCCGCTTGCCTCTACGAGCGACGTTTGCCCAGCATGCCGAAGTTGCAGCTTTTGGTGCCACATGCGCATAATCGACGCGAACTGGATAATACGGATTGCAATATGGTGGTTCGTTTGCTTAGAGGCATATATACATATATATCATTTGAACATACATATTTATACTTCTAGGGCGAATACTTAGCGATTGTCTTGTATACCGTAAAGTGGATGTGGGAGATTTTAGAATCGTAACAAGTCTTAGTTTACAAGATATCGATTTGAAAGAGTTTATTAAGATTCTTCAATTTACCACTATTTTGCGACAACAGCCGACACTATCTGTCAGATTGACTTCTTCTAAGATGCTTATTTTTCGGCATTTCTAACTTTTTATCTTTTTTTTATTTTTCTATGACTGAGTAAAAATAAATGTGACATGGTATTGAAAATGTTGAAGAAAAAAAAAATTATGATATTTTCTATCATAATTCTATACATTTTTTTTTATGTTTTTTTAAGCTTCAGGCTCTGTTTAATTTAAATATATTTAATTTAATTAATTTAACTTTTTATATTGAATTTATGAACTAGAAAAGATTTTCCATTCATTTTAAAAGATGCTTTTTTAACTAAATTATTTTTAAAGCATATACGCACCTCTTCAATATTCCGCAAAGGTTTTCAATTTAATTCGGTCCAGAAAACTTGAATTCAACTAACGCACAAGAAATGTCGAATTGAAATAAAATTTTCTTACCGAGCCCAAGTTAGGTGCTAATTTGCTTATATGATGCTTTATGACACGGTTTCAATAGTGGAACATATATTATTACAGTTTCGGACTCCATTAATAGTCACATGCAATTATATATATTCTTGATCAGCATCTCTATAGACATGTTCGTCTATTCCGCTGTATGCCTGATTGTATCTATGAACAAAGAGTTATTGGCAGCTATAGAAGAAACAGCCCCTCTATAAAGGGCAACCAGCGCTCTCTTTCTGCGATTTTGTATGAACAAATCTTTATTCTTGTGTAAATTTTGCAATGAAACGCCAAATTTTTTGTCATATTTTCATAAAATGTTCCATTATGAACTTTTAGACGGGAGTCGGTTGCCTTTCTAAGTTTTTGTGGTTTTTAATTAAAATTTAAATGGCCAAAATTTGGTATATTTCACGTTAAGCCTAGTAAAATATAACGCATAGATGAAGATCGAACTAAGTGTATAGACGTCATACAATTCCGAAATAAAGGCTATATTCGAGTACCCGTTTTAAGCTTCATTATATCTAGTCAATTCCATACTCACATTATTTCTTTGCAGCGCAATCTCATGGACTTGAAATATCCAACCGTTTTACCACCGAATCCTCAACTTAAGGCTCTTTTAGTATTTCATAAAGCGGACCACATTTGCGAGACCCTGACAGCGGCATGTCATCGGCATCAGCTCGAGGTAACGCTTGTCAAGTCGAAGGAGGAAGCTCTGGAGACACTGCACAAATCATATTCGACAGCCGAGTGCTATCATGTGATCATTGTAGATGCACGCACCACGAAGAATCTAGATGCCGAATATATTACAAGGTGAGCTGTTGTCCTTACACAAACGTCTCAAAAAGCTGTATGTAATCAGAAAATCGTAAACTGTACCACACAGAACAATACGTCATACACATGGCCACCACTTTACGACAATAATTGCAGTTTGTAAGAAAAGGTGCGTAACACGGCTTCGCTTTCAATTTTAAATACTTATATTGTACGATGTATCAATCATTTAATTCGTAAATATTGCGTATACGACTTGTAGTTTCTTCGAAAAGGATGACGTGCTCATTGCTCTATTAGACGCTGGCGTTAATAGGGTAAGCACGATACGTTTTATTGTAGTTTAATAACTTTGATCGATCGAACTCGTCTAAATTTTTACTTCAACAGTGCATAGCCGAAACGACCAATGTGACAATGTGCAGCGTGGAACTAAAACAAATACTGCACTCAATAATACGGCCACACAATGTCATGTCCACACAGCAGGCGCTCTACACAGCACTGCACCGGCTCAAGGAGGTGGTTGTCATTACGGATGATGTATTGCGAATACAGTATGCCAACAAGGCGACAGAGCGCTTGCTCAATATGCGTTTGGTAAGTGTTTTTTAATGGTCTCAGCTAATTTCAAACAATTTACTAATGCATTTGGTGGCACTATATACAGGACGAAATCATAAGTAAACCGCTTGCGGATATTTTCGTCTCGGATGTTGCAACAATTGGAGTACAGAGCAAAGGTCTCAAGGAGTTCGATGGCATACTGACGGTGCGACGCAAAAATCAGGAGGGCATACCAATGCATGTACGCGTTTTGCCCGTTGCCTGCATTGGAAGGTAGCGTAGCAGCCAAAATTTAATGACGACGTTTATTAGTAATGAAATTGTCCTTTGCAGCTCGCCAACACATCTAATCTTCAACTTTGATGCACCCGGTGGGCACGACTTTATTGCCACCATGCCACAGCCAAAGGAATCATCGACTATAGCGCCACGCGGCTCGTTGCATTCCGTACGCCGTTGCAGCTTTGATGTGCGTTCGATTGCATCGGATGGACTACGGCGCACTAGTCTTGCTAAGCTGACATCATTGCCGCTGGAGGCACCAATAACAAAAGTAGGAATCCATGTTTATTGTATTCCGCTACCACACATAAATTCCAAGCTTTTTGTGCCTTCATACGGACAGTTGTATACCACATACATATACACATACAGACAAACGGACCGCGAAACTAGAGTAGTAATGTAGTTAGCACCCCTAATCCGTCAACAGCACCCAAAACCAAACCAAATCAAACCACCCCCACCTCCGTCATCGACATCGCCCTCGCCAACAACAATAAGCCATCACTCGCTAGAACAGCAACGCCACTATTTACATTCAATGACTCGATTAATTATTGTATAATATTTGTTTTGAGGCTCATTGTTTTTTGACGCCTTTGTATCACCGCCACAGCCACTCTCTAAAACACTAATGCTCGTTCTCTCTTTTTTCTCTTTTATTTTTTTTTTATTATAAATATTTTTTTATTGTTACGTTCTACGTTGCGTTCTTACTTATGTTGTTCTTGGTTATAACAAAAACAAAACAAACAAAAAAATGTATCTCAATCACGCACACTTGACTTGTTGAAAACGTTCCGTTGCGTTGCGTTCCATTCGCTCGTTGCTTCGTTCGCATTCTTAAGATAATCAATTTACTATCACAAGTACAGGAGAACTGCTCGGCAGACGAGGCAAGGCTAATCGACAAGGTGTTGGAGTTTTTGAAACGCGAAGGACTCTACAGTCCACAAATGAAAGAGATACGCACTGAGGATCCAATTGCTACAGATCTTATTGGAGCATTGCTAACGGTAAGACACAACATATATACTATATTCGATACATAATATTGCTTACTCTTATCAAAATCACTCGCTAATCATTATTTCAATGCATTCATACCTTCGCCTAGGGTCCCAGTGTGTACTCCTCCCGCCGTAGTTCAAATGACTCCATTATACGCACCGGAGGCAGCTCGACGCGCAACTCTACAGTTGTACCTGCTAAAATGAAGGTCAGTCTTAGCTGCAACTGAGTACTTATGACACAACAGAAGTGCTTTATTAACTTTCAATACCATTTTCTAGGCAAATCCTGTCATAATGGAATTGCTTGAAGAATCTCTTAATTGGGAGTTTGATATTTTCAAATTAGAGGAAATCACAGACTGTCATCCGTTGCTCTATTTGGGCATGGAAATATTCCGGCGCTTCGATGTCTTTGCCACGCTGAATATCGATGAAAATGTGTGCAAGGTAAGCTAATAACATAAATCTGTACACAAGAAAGTATTCTATTTGACTGAATTATTTATCAACGACGCAATGCAGAAAGTTAAAGCTAAAACGGCGTTTTGAAAAATCCTATCAGTAAGGAAGGAAATGGGAGACACTTTATACATATTTGTTTAGATTTCCCAACATTTAATTAAAGACGTATTTCGCTGCTTGAACATCTTCTCAGCAAACTAATCGAAACAAACAAAAAAAATTTTCAAAAATTCCTAGGGATAACGGGGGTAAAAAAAACCCTAGATACTCTTTTTTCTTTTTAATGTTTTTAAAATCAATTTCTATATGAAAAATATTAAATTAAAATATTTTATTTTATCGTATTAACATTTAAATTTATTACACAAGGCATGGTTGGCGGTCATCGAAGCGCATTATCACAAGAGTAACACATATCATAATAGCACACACGCTGCGGATGTCATGCAGGTAAGCTTATCTAGCATAAAAAAACTGATGGCTGTCATTATTGAACTATTTTTACTATTTACGCAGGCCACCGGTGCATTCATTACGCAATTGGCCTCCAAGAATATGGTTATGGATCGTATGGAGGAGGCCACAGCCTTGATTGCAGCAGCTGCACACGATGTCGATCATCCGGGGCGCTCGTCTGCTTTTCTCTGCAACTCGAACAATCCACTGGCTATACTGTACAATGATCTGACTGTACTGGAGTCTCATCACGCAGCAATTACATTTAAGCTGACTTTGGGTGTGTTTGCTCGCTGAACTGAATTTTTTATTTCAACATATTTCAAATTGAATTTTTTTCAGGCGATGATAAGATCAATATCTTCAAAAATTTAGACAAGGAAGCCTATAAAAATGCGCGCAGCACCATCATTGACATGATACTGGCCACCGAAATGACGCGTCACTTTGAACATTTGGCTAAGTTTGTCAGTGTCTTTGGCTCGGAAGTTGAACCGCGAGAGGTGAGAAGCAGCCAAAAATGTGAATCACTTAAATTATTAAAATTTTCATTTTGCATTTTTTTCTTTTTGAAGATTGCACAAACTGAAGAGGAAAGCTCAATTCTAATGCGTCGCATGCTCATCAAGGTAGCTGATGTCAGCAATCCGGCACGTCCCATGTCCTACTGCATTGAATGGGCACGACGCATTGCCGAGGAATATTTCATGCAAACGGATGAGGAGAAAGCAAAGCATCTGCCCATTGTCATGCCAATGTTTGATCGTGCAACATGCAGCATACCGAAAAGTCAAATCGGTTTTATCGAATATATTATACAAGACATGATGCACGCATGGGACAGTGAGTCTAACGCAACATTCTCTCTAAAGCAGCTTACAAATTGGTTTAACATCTTTTCTTGCAGGCTTTGTCGACATGCCGCAGCTGATTACCTACATGCAGATAAACTACTCGCAATGGAAGAAGTTCGATGCCGATGGCGTTAGTACTTTGGCAGATATTAAGTCCAAACAGATTGCACTGAATGCCGGCAAGAAGACGTCGAGTAGCAAATAGCAAAAGGGAATGAAGCGACTGTTCTCGGGATTGCTCAAACCGCCGCCTAGCCAGTCTACGCCGCATGTATGCGCCATTAATGAAACGGAAATTGAAATGGATGCTGTAGCTGAAGCGGATACAGAAGTGGAAGTGAGTGCGGAGTACTAACGCCCGAGCGCTGAGCGCCATACTAAACACTAGTGAAGCTATTTAGCAGCGCTACTAGCTACATAGTCACCGACGCGCTCCTCTGAAACATATCTCACACAAATGGGAACTTTTCTATGTCTGAACAACGGTTTTCTAGTACCACTTTTCTAGTACTACTACATACTATTACTTTTACAACTGCTACAAGGAAAAAACTTTTATTGGGCTGGTCTCAAAATTTTTTCTACTATTTACTATCAATCTAAAAATATGTATTGTTAAAGCGTCCACGACGTTTGTGGCTATAGTCAAATCAAAGTCCAATATTCGGACCATTTTTGTTTAATGCAATATTAAATACATACATATACATACATATATGTTTATTTGTTTGTCTGTTTGTTTGTACGTGTATTTAGCATAGTAAGATGTCACAAAAGTCTTAGTGTTGTGGTCTACGAAGGACAATCTCTATAAATAATCAATCACAAACTGCTATTCTTGTGTTAGTTTTACAATTAGAACCAGATCAGAAAAGCGCATTTTTAACTGCGACTAGTCCAACTCACACAAAATATATAATAAAAAAAAAACAATGAGAATTATAATAATAATAAAAACTGGATGGTGCTTTCTCACCCTGTATACATGGCGTACAGAAAGTGCATTCGAAACAGTGTGCTATAACAAAGAAGAGACATTGAACCAAGGCAACATACATACTAAACAAGTATAAAATGCATAATTTATTTGTCGTCATCATCAAATTCCTAGCATTTAAGTGTAGCTCTATTTTTATTGATTGTTGTTGAACTGTGTAAGTTATTAAGTTTAAACAAACATAAATACATACAAACATGCGTGCATACATACATACAATAAAAACGCATTCGTAAAAGATTTAATTCATTTTTTTGAGTGTTATAAATTTATCATTGTACCATGAATTGTACACCTTTTGCTCCTTGCAGGTTAAGGATTATATGTGTTAAGCGAAATTAGTCAAATTTATTATTGTAATATACATATATACATACAATTTAATTTCAAATAAAATAATATATTGTAAAAAAAATGGATATTTTCTGATTGAAAAAAACTGGAATACGAATCACGAAAAAGTAGGTACAAACTAGCAAGCATCAAATTATCTTCTTGAATCGTAAGTAACTCGTTTAAGATTTAATCTCGCTTTATTTGAAATGTATTTTATATAAAAATGGGGACTACCCCTAAACGTGTGGTATCATACACATCAACATGCCAAATTTTAGTTTGATTTTGACTGAAATAAACAAAAGGGACACAATTTATATTTTGGGAAGTAGCAGCACTGATATAAATAGGTAATGTCTGGCAATGCTTAAATAAAGTTTGATATTTTTTAGCACGAATGCACTCACAACGTTTTTATGTACAAGCGCTATTTGTGTTGTTTACAGTGAGTTGAAAAAATCAAAAGGTTCGTATGGATTAGTGGCAAAGAAATACCGAATAAATATGATCGTGGTGCTTCAAAAGACGTTTATAAGATCGTCACCGGTGACGAATCATGGATATATGCTTATGACTTACTTACTTACTTATATGGCCGTCAACCGTCTACCGGTCATGGCCGCGTCTAGGAAGGCGCGCCAGCCTCCATAATCTTGTGCGCGCTGGCGCCAGTCGTTTTGAATACCAAGTACGAAGAGATCTCTCCATACCTGGTCATTCCATCGAGTGCCCGGTCGTCCTCTATGTCGGCGTCCACCAATTAAGTTTGTAAAAAATGCGTGCTGCAGCTCTATCATCCATTCGAATTAGGTGCCCAGCCCAGTGCAGCCGCTGGAATTTTATGAACTATGTCAAACTCATCGAATAGCTCGTACCGCTCGCGGTTCATAAGGGACCTAAACTTGTCGCCGATTCTAATAGAACCAAAGATCCTGCGAAGATTCTTCCTCTCGAAAACTTCCAACGCTGTCTCGTCCGACTCAATCACTATCCATGCCTCTGCGCCACACAATAGGACCGGGAGAATCAGCTTCTTATAGATCTTTATTTTCGTCTGTCGAGAGAGCGCTTTACTTCTTATTTGCATGCTCAGCCCAAAATATCAACATTTGCAAGCGCGATTCTTCGCCTGATCTCCAGGCTGACGTTGTTGTTGCTGGTTATCTCTGTTCCAAGATAGACGAAGTTTTCTACAACACTGAAATTGAAATTCTCCATCGTCACTGACCATCCAAGACGCGTTGACGGAGTGCGAGAAGACACCAGTACTTCGTCTTGTCCTCGTTCACCGCTAGACCCATGAGTCGAATCTGTTTTTCAATCTCCGAGAACGCCTTGCTAACTCGCCGTTCCTGCGTACCAATGATATCGATGTCATCGGCGTAAGCGAGCAGAATCACTTCCTTTTGGAAGATCGAACCCGACATACTCTTGAAGATTGAAAAAATTGCAAAACAGAGCATCGCCCTGCCTGAAACCTCTCTTGGTATCAAAGGGGTCGGAGAGGTTTTTCCCCAACCTGACAACACTTTGTGTGTTAGATAGCGTCGCCATGCAAAGACGGTCAATCTTTGCCGGGATACCTAGTGCATACAGGGCGTCGAAGAACTTCGATCGTATCGGCGTGTCGAAAGCAGCTTTGTAGTCGGCAAATAGGTGGTGAGTGTCTTTGTTGAACTCACTGTTCTTTTCCAAGATTTGGCGTAATGTGAATATTTGGTCACTGGTCGACCATTTTGGTCTGAACCTATCAATGAATCCGAATACGGCTTCAACCTATTACACAATACGCGCGACAGAATTTTATATCCGATGGAAAAAAGACTTATTCCGTGGTAGTTGCGCAAGCAGCGGGGTCTCCTTTCTTAAAGATAGGACAGAGAAGACTGAGATTCTAATCCAATGGGTATGCGTTCATCAGAACATATCTTGGTTGGTGCAAACTCCTTACCAACTCTTCGCCGTTGGTCTTAAATAACTCAGCTGGCAGCAAATCAGAGCCTGCCGCTTTGTTATTTTTCACGTTTTTATTCCTAAACTTCAAAAATAAACTACGTGATTGATACTGTTGATGCGTTCACAACCCATGTTTTGGAGATGCCTCAAACGGAGTGGAAAAAGTGCTTCTAAAAATGGTTTAAGCGAATGCAAAAATGCATAAATTTTAAAAATTTAAAAATTTTTGTTATTATTTTCTATTCTTGAAATATGAATAGTGCATCTAGTATATAGACAAACGTAACATAGTATAAGAAAAATAGGCACCATTTTTACGTTTGAACGTTCAACCTCACTTGTGCTAGTTCGGCTCCAACGGAACTCAGTAAACAACTTAGTGATTGATGGTTCAGAGTCTCCCTAGTATTTATCAAGTCTTTCCTTGGTTTCAATTGTTTTTTTCCTTTTTTGCTTAATGCATGAGAAAACCATTAGTCATGGCTATGAGGCAACTGTGAGTTAATTATTTGTAATTGTTTCTCTATTTGCAACACAAGCGTCTAACCGGAGTTCGAAGTTGAAAATGGAAAAACAAAAAAGTTTCTTACCATAAAAATTCGATATTGACTCCAATAAAAAAGATTTTCATACAAAACTAAAAAGTCGCCCAAAGCTGGAATAAACATAAAACAAAATAACAATTATTAAAATGTATATTTTTTTGTGTACTTCATCAATATGAATTAAAAAATGGGATGTTCCATAAGAATTAGTTAAAATACTATTATAAACCTGTCATATAATTTAGAATTCGTATGATGTGTAAACGGCTTTTAAATTTGCTGTGTACTTTAGGCGCTACTGGTATAAAAAAACTTTATGTAAATTACTTGTTAGACGAGATGATTGTCTAATTATTCCGCTTAATCTTTACAACGATTGGCACTTTTCAATGCAGTAACGAATTCAGCTTCAACAAACTGTTGGGCCCAATATCAGGCGGGCCCCGATTGTCAAGTTGAGATGTTTTGCGTTTCAACATTCAGTTTGGCCCAACATAAATTTTTCGCAGCACTAATTTATTGTTCAAATATATCGCAACAAAAATTGAGCTCTCAATCAAGAGAAAAAGGCAAGAAAATCAGAAAAGTAAACAAAAAGTCGAACCAAAAAAGAAATGCCGAAAAAAACTTTCATTTTTATAATGGGAACGCGTTCGTTTGGAGGCATTCAAAAGAGTTTCGAACTGAAATCAATACGATTGCGTCCATGTATTTCAATTTATGTAATGTTTTGCGTCTTCGATTAAAACATTTAATGTGCGTTGATAACGAGTTTCTTTGTGAGATACTGGCTGAATACACTAGCCTCGGATCGACCGCCGACCGTCGACCGACGACCGTTGAACGTCATGTCATCTGTGCTCATTTCGCAGTGAGCTGCAGCCGCGTCCAGTAGTCGCACTGCTGCAAGTTATTTAAAGTTTCGAAAACAAGTTGACTGACTATCTTTACTATAAATATAAAATAGGCGACGCCCACAGTGGCAGAATTCTTATCAAACGATATACACAATATGCCGCACTCAAGTTTCTATGCAGAAAGTGTGCCATATGAGCACGTAAAGAAGCTCGATATCTCCGGCGACGGTTACTCCAGTATCTATGCCACCAGCAAGCCACCTGTGCCTGTTGTAGGCGATTGGCAGACACGCTACTGTTCCTTGGCGGATACATTCCAACCGATACTCGATCGTGTGCACAACTTCGAGGTACGCGAGGATGATGTTTGGATTGTCACAAGTACAAAATGTGGCACCACCTGGATGCAGGAATTGGCTTGGCTGGTGCTCAACAATTTTGATTTTAAACAGGCACAACAAACGGATCTAACCATACGCTCGCCATTTCTAGAGTAAGTAACTAGGCTGTAGCTAATTTTGAGATGTTTAAATTCAATTTCATGTAGATTCAATGGCGTTGTATCGAATGTGCCATACGATACCATCGATGCTGCAAATCAGTTGCACTCACCACGTCTAATCAAATCACATCTACCCGCTTGGCTGCTGCCGCGTCAGATATGGACCAAGAAACCGAAGATCATCTATGTGTATCGCAATCCCAAAGATGCTGCAATATCTTATTTCCATCACTGGCGCGGCATGGTCGGCTATGAGGGCACTAAACAGGAATTCATGCAATCCTACATCGATGGTGTGGTAAATTTTAATCCATTCTGGCCACATGTGCTGGACTTCTGGCAGTTACGCCATGAGCAGCATATATTCTTCACCAGCTACGAACGCATGAAATCCGATCTTGCTGGAGTGGTAAATGATGTTTGCAGTTTCTTGCAACGTCCCAAGATGCCGCAAGAACAGATGCCACAACTGTTGGATCATTTGTCATTCGATAAGATGAAGAATAATCCAGCATGCAATCACATCAAAGAGTTTGAGAGTATGAAAGCTGCTGCTGGTCGGGAAGTGGAAGAGTTCAGGTGAGACTGCGTTTCTTTAAGGTTGCATAATTTAAAAACAGCCAATAAGAACTTATTTAATATGCAGGTTTGTGCGTCGTGGTGTGGTAGGCAGCCACAAGGATGAGTTGCCAACTGATGTTATACAGGAATTCGATGAATGGTCCGACGAAAATCTAAAGCTATTTGGTTTAAATATGGATGACTTTGTCAAATACTCTAAATATTAGTACACATAAGTTAAATACCTAAAAATATATATTTATATTCATAGTTGGATAATTAAGTCAAGTATTTCTATTTTAATGGGCGTAGCTAAAGGATGCGGTTGCAGCTGCCACATTCTCCGATTTGCAGTCTGTCTATAAATATCTATTTCCACATATGTATATACTATATGTACAATAAGAATGTTGCCGCCCTGAGTTCACGACTTGGAAATACCCTTTGTTATGTAGACTTATGCAGGCAACTCTAACCATCTTAAGATTTTATAAACAAAGTAATAATGCAACAGTTGTGAGTTCAAAACTTCGATATAGCTTGCAACATTGCTTATGTAGACATTAAATATAAAAAAATTTTTTTTATTGAAAAAAATTAATGAAAATTAGAAATCCCAACATGCGTATGGATAAAAATATTCTAAATATTCGAATGTGGTGTCTCTAGCTCCTATAGTACCTTATATACGTTGTCTCATGCAATCGAATGGAGGAACATATCGACTTAGCAGCAAAAAAGAGATGACTTGATCTGTTCGGATTCTGTTAACTCATGCATGTGAGAAACAGACAGACGGACATATCTTTCGCATACTTGTCACATACCCATCTGTTTGTTACTTAGTATAGCCTAGGTCTCCATGCGCATTGTACTTTATAAAAAAGAGATTTTGTATATTTTTTGGATCTGATCGCACTATGCTTCTTCGAATTCCTTACCCATATAAAAAAAAAACTTTAATAGGTTATAATATATGAATTGTATTATTAAATCGTTATAAAAATGTAATATTAAATCAGCAAAAAAAAACTTTTGTATTGTAGTATGCCTGTATATATGCCTAATTAAATTCGTTTAAGCAGTTGACGTTTCAATTTTCTTGGCGTTATCTTCTTTCGAAGATGGGCCAGTCTGTGTAATTTGTACTACACGCTCCGTTGGTGGTGGTGGCAATTTTGGTTTCATGGGCGCACTAATAGTCAACAGTCCATCAGAAGAGAGCGAAGATGTGACACTATCGGGGTTGATGTCATCTATAAAAATAAATCGTAATATTAGTTAATTTCATTAAAAGTCAACATTATAAATCAAAATCTTCTACTTACTGGGCAGCATGTAACGTCTGGAGAACTGTCTGGCTATATAACCATGTTCGTCCTGTTTTTCCTCGTGTTTACCCTCGACTATAACGAATTTGTCCGCAACTTTAACTGTAATCTCATTCGGCGAAAACTGTTGCACATCCAGTATAACCTCAAATTTCTCGCTATCAATGTTCAGCGTCGAACCGGATTCCTGTTTCTGCAAACTGTTTGCCGAGCGTTGCCATGGACGCAGATAGCCCGAGCGCAGCATTGTAGGACGTGAATTCCAAACGGACGACATCAAATCATCGCGTCTCAAGCCGGTACCGAAGTGTTGATCCAAGAGACGCGAATTGCGCATTGGAAAATCCAATTCATCCCACCAGTCACGGAACATTAGGGGCACAACGGACATCTATGTACGTAGCAACAGAGAAAAGAAGAGCAAAGAAAGCACGCTGAAGTAATTTCCAGATGCTAAAGTTCACAGTAGTAGTTACTTGTTATATTGACTATTTTTCACTATTTTAATGTAATTTTTTTTCCAAAATCACTTTTTTTGTATTTTTTTTTTTTTATTAAAATAAAATGCACACCTTTTTTTCTATAATTTGTAATCAAATTTATTTCCTATTTCAAGAGCTGTTGCTCTGTTCAGTCTTTACAGTTTCGCGTTTGTTGAGTTTTTGGCTAAGATTTGAAAATGTTCTGCAGTTTTATATTTGAAAATGTTTGTGTTTTTACTTTTGTTTATGCTAAAAATATGAAAATGTATTTAAAGGCTATTTTTAGCGAAGCGGCGTAAGTCACTCACACGCTCGAATTGGCCTCTATGTATAGGCATCCACATCCACATCTTCATCATCATCGTCAACAGCAGTAGCCACACACAGACACGCGGATCATGAGGTTAAGTACAGGTGGGGGCGTTGGTATAAAAATTTATTTGCAGTAGAATCATACTTATATATCTATATGGGATACATTCTAAAAGTGCGCTGCATATGTACAATGTTTTCTGTCTATCTTAGATTTGAAAATTTATTACTGAAATGTATATAGATTCTCGACTATGCAAATAGTTTGATGTTAGTATATATTTTGGAAAAGACCAGATGTGAATAATTTTGCTTTTTTTTTCAGCAATGTATCTTAAAATTGTTGGGATATGCGTTTTGCTGAACTATTTTACATGGTTCAAATGTTCCAGAAGTTTTTAATATGAACCACTTACAAAATTTTTATTGGCCCACGCATTATTTTATATCTTTAGATACACAAATATTTTTGTATTTATTATTTTGCGGGCTACACTAAATCAAATGAGTAACATTTTCGAAGAGACGAGAACAAACATCAACGTCATCAAACGCAGTGACTCGGCAGACTTTGTTATAAACAAATATTTTGTTTATTTGTTTATGTGCAGAAGTGTCAACTTTTAAATATTATTTTTGTATGTACAGTAATAGTACTATTATTAGGGATATGTTCAGCTAAAAAATATTCCCAACATTAAATTATTTAATTAGATATACAAAAAGCAATTTTTATGTCTAGAAGATTCATATTATGGATATTTAATGTCATAATAAGCCACTTTATAACAAGTTTAGTGAGACTCCATATAAGCGCAGTTTTGGCTATATGACGAACTGTGTATGTACTGGAAAAATCTTCGGGAAAGCGTAAGATCATAACAAACAAACAAAAAGTTTTACATAAGAATCATGCTCTATAGCTTCGTCCACCAATTATTTTTCGATAGGATTATTTCTCAACATGTATATCAAATTTCATCGATGTACCTCAAATGGATGCAAAGATATGACAAATTTTGTTTATCAATTATGTGGTGGGTAGACTCAATTATATGGGGGCAGACTCAATTATATGGGGGGTAGACTCAATTATATGTAGACTCCGATTTTGAAATAAAGTAGTCTATGTCCTTTTCCAACATTCCATCTATTTCTTTAACAAACTTCATACAAATTGATTCAGCGGTTTAGGCATGAAAAGATATCAGAGGTCTTTCGCATTTATGACATGAGTATGGCTATATAACTTTAGTCATTTGAGAGAGCCCTATTTCTAATTTTTTTAGTTATTTTTTTTTTTTTCAAACCAAAAACTCACAACGAGCTGCTATGCGACATTTCTGTTCAAAAGTCCATAATTTCATGTTTTCTCTTTGAAAAACTTTCCGTTTTTCTAATATCCTATTTAATGTGATTACATCCTGTTGCTACTCACTAATGCAAATAAAATACACAAGCAAATTATATAAAATATAAAATCAAAAGTTCATATTGTGTGAGGGTAGCGCTTAGCGTTATGAAAATGGCCAACGAGGGCGGCGGGCGGTCATTTAAAATGTCGCAGGATGTGCAATTACACAAACACTGACGCACTGAGCGAGTCACGTGTAATGCGCTCCACCCTCTGCCCGCTATGACGAACCGTACAAATGCAAGCAATAGCCGTAATTCGATAGTTCACTAGCGCAAGGAAGTGAAAGGATGCAAAAGGTTTTTCTCCGTTGTTTAAATGTCTAAAAATAAATAGTTGTAATAGCTTTTTAATTTAATTTTTGTCGAGTGCTTTTAGACTTTGTGCCTCTCATCGCTGGCGATGCTCTTGCTTGTGGGCTTGGACGCTGCGAATGGACGTCTGACGAAACGCAGCTATTCAGATCAGAGTGTGCACGGCTATATGACAGAGGTGGGTGAGCATTCACTTTGACGTTCATATCGCAACATGATTGCGTGTTTAATAATCGGATTTTCTGTGGCCTTTAACGCAGCGCACCTGCTGGTGGAATGAAGCCTGTAAGGAAGAATTTCAGAGTCTTTTCCGGTGCAAGTGCCCAATAAACTCCTACTGCCGGTAAGCGCTGCAACCGTCAACGAGAGAGGTGCAATCAAACTCATTTCATAACTAAACCCTTCTCTTCACACTTCATATAACGTGCGCAGTTCACCAGGACGATACTATAATGCATATTGTTCAATGGCACAGACAGGATATATTTGGACGCAACCTCGCTGGGAATGGACAGCACCATAGAAGCACTGTTCGCATTTTATTAGCTTTAATGTATAACATTTAGACAATATTCTATTGAAAAATCGATAAGCATTAAAGGTTGTTCTTGTTGTAGTTGTTGCTTTGAAATACATGAAATATACAGTGGGACGTAAAGTAAAAACATAGTGGAAAAGCGTTTTTCATTGCCTAGGCACGCTGCCAAATACAGTATTGTCCAAAGTGGCCCACTTTCAATGAACCTTTTTGGGCATGCGCGCGAAAATAAAAATATTAGGAAGCAGCAAAAAAGCTTTACCAGCAGATAAAGCTAACATTTTGAACATTGGAGTAGTTACACAAGGTTATCATATCAGTTTAAGCCAAATCCAACAGCTGTGAGGTAGTTCCGCACTTACAAGTATATGAAAATTGAGAAAATTTTATTCAACAATATTGCACGTTCGAAAAGCGAAACTTGAACCATAAAATGGCACTGGAGCGTATCATCTTGGCGCTGGCACTAATTGGAATAGCACCGATTGTCGTTAGCGCCATGGGCGCACGACTACCGAGTAACGACTATCCGGCAGAGCAGCCGTTAGTGTTGAACGAACGCTTCTTCGATGATGTACGTGAGCTAATCAAGCGTCGCATGCAGCAGAACATCGATTTGACGCCGAAAGCAGTAATTGGCCCTGCACCAGCAACAGCGGCCAGCTTACCTGTACCCCTGCCTGTATTAGTAGAGAATTGGCCAATCGAGCGACACTCATTTGGACAGGTGACCGCTGTATCGATTAATCCGGAAGGCAATCCGGTGATTTTCCATCGCGCTGATAGATACTGGAATGCTAAGTGAGTCTCTCCAGTGTGGATAAGTGGTTTAATAATATAGAGAAAATATTCTTCAACATGTAGCACCTTTAATGCGAGCAATATCTACTACCTTATCGAATACGGGCCCATTAAGGAGAAGACCATTTATATATTGGATGCAAAAACGGGCGCCGTTAAGTCAGGCTGGGGCGAAGAAATGTTCTATATGCCGCACGGTTTGACCATTGATACACATGGAAATTACTGGATCACAGATGTGGCAATGCATCAAGCTTTTAAGGTACATAAAACGTTTCGTTTTTATAGAATTGTAATATTTTTTTACTTCATTTTAGTTTAAACCATTCGGTAAGAAACCACTGCTGACCATTGGCAAGCGCTTCAAACCCGGTGCTTCTTTGACGCACCTCTGCAAACCAACATCGATTGCAGTAGCTACCACAGGAGAGGTATGTCAAGCTCAAAAACGTACTTTCCAATTATTTACATTACGTTCCCTTTCAACGTCAGTTCTTCGTTGCCGATGGATATTGCAATAGTCGCATATTGAAATTCAATGCCGCTGGTAAGCTGCTGCGTACTTTGCCACAACCACCTGAGTTTCTTTCGTTGCAAGTACCACACGCAATCACACTGCTGGAGCATCTCGATCTTATATGCATTGCCGATCGTGAGAATATGCGTGTTGTATGCCCAAAGTAAGTAGAAAATTACTGCCACTATTCTCTGTATAATAGAATAGGAAAGAGGTCTCTCTTAAGTCATATTCTTGTGGAAAGTATTCCCCTTAATGCTAATATTTCCAGCGGTAGTGACATGCTCAGCTAATTTAAATTGTTCCTAGATCTGGAATCCATCTCGAACTCTGAATAACAAAACACTAATAGACTACCTTAAGGGCATACGTAGAGATTAAGAGTGCGAGGTCAGATTAAATATTAACATTTTTCCGGACGGTGCCGGCTGTTAAATATTTCTGGGCTTGGCTTCCATCTTCATTTCCTGCATGTTAAGATGACAATAGACGACATTTTTGGGTGTTTGGCTATTCCAAAAGTTCAATACCGGATGACGCTTGGTGCAGCAACCGATTTCCCATTTATATTTTCGGTTCACACCACAAAAACGAACAGTAATTTAAAGTAGAGAAAAAGTATTAAGGAAGCATGCATTAACTAAATGGGGCAAGGGTACGGAGAACCTTATTACTTATTATTACAACCTATAAAATTGGACGACCTGTTTTAAATTGTACTAGTCCTGTCTGTACTACGTACCTCAATAAGGCTCAATTACATAGCCTGAAGAGAGGTCAGAATAGCGTTCTGAGAACTGCAACATTTTATTGTCAAAATTATCTACAACTTGCGTAGCATCCTGAACAAATAAACTCATGGAAGGAGCTGCATGCTCAAGTGTTACAAGCAACGTATCGGGATCAACACCAACGATTGTTGCCTCTTCCAACTACTCTAATCATCAGAATTGGCACAATTAATCTCAGTAGATTTGTGAATACGTCCAATCAATGTAGCCTCGTTCTTGGGACTTGATACCTAAATTAAATCTTTCTGTTTATCTTTCATTTACATAAGGGAGCCATGTAAAAAAAAATAAGCATAATTTTATCTTGACAAATAATTAAATCTTTTTCAGTGCTGGACTACGCTCATCGCGTATTATTGCACAGCAACCAGCCGCAACTATACAAGAGCCAGATCTTGGTCGCGTTTTTGGCGTGAGTGCATACGGTGATATAGTCTTCGCTGTAAATGGACCCACTTCTATGTTGCCAGTGCGTGGATTTACCATCGATCCACGTTCTGAAACAATTATCGGACATTGGGGCGAATTTAAGAATCCCCACTCAATTGCTGTCTGTGCTAATGGCAGCGCATTGTACATCACCGAAATCGGTACCAATCACTTGACCAATCGCGTCTGGAAATATGTGTTGGTCTAAATCGAATTAAAAAGTTATAAAAGAAAAGCACAAACGTTAAAAGGAAAACTATCAGTGGCACAATAACATATCCCACGTGAACCACATGGAAATGATGTATGAATTATCAAGAGTTTATAAAACAAAATAGCAAATCTTTTCGTTCCTGTAAGCCAGCGTAACTTTCATAAACATAAATGTATATATGTATATGTATATATATAAAGAAAATATTATTATTGTCAATGTATTAACTGTATGCACTAAGCCCTTATGTAGGTATGTAGCCATAACTATATACCCCCAAACACTACTTATTTGCTATATACAATTGTTAACCTATGCAGTATATGTACCTAAACTAAATATACATATTAAATAAATGTCGTAAACCAAAGCGAATACAAAATTCGAGTTATTGGACTGGAATGTATATTACTAGCTAGCCAACTAACTGTTATAACCAATTGTCTAGAAATGCCATTGCTTTGCTCAGCTGTTCCAGCCAATCGTTTAGCTCAGATTGTGTATCTGCAGCACAGAAAATTAATTTTAAATCAGCGTCAGTGGCTACACGTATGAGAAAAGAACGTGGACGTGCGCACAACTCACGTGGTTCGGTATCAAATGACACTCCATGACACAGTTCCACAGCAAAAAGTGGCACTTCTCGCGTTAATGTTTCATCATGCCATACAGCAAAGTGCTGTCCAGTCAGTGTACACCATCGACGATTCCAATTGTGCACTATACGCGGATCTTGCACATTGAGAAATCCTTCATATCTTCGTCCAGGAAAGCGCACTTCAACGCGGCTTCGTAGCTTGATTTGAGTTGCAAGATTACTGGATTTGCTCTGTATATCAATCGGTATGCAACAGTCATTAGAAGCGCGTAAACAAACTTCCGGATTATCAGCGTTTTCCAGATCTTTGTATCGTGAAACCAATTGATAAGGTTTAAAGCTACTTGCACGTAGCGTAAAGACTGCGAGCAGCCGAAAGCGCGAAGTAAGCTTTTCAATGGAAGATTCCGAGGCGGTCAGACTAGCGCGTCTCCATTGCTGCGGAAAGAGAAAGAGAAGCGTTAGAATACATATTTTTATTGCATGTTACCTATTAAAAACATTATTTACCTCTTCGGCCTGCGTTGGCGAACTGTCCATTGCAAGTGTCGATATCTTTCTTAAGCGCAACATGAAAATCTTGCAATGCACCACGAATTCCTCCGCCACCGTAGCTGTGCAAAATTCAAGTTCACAATTGTCGAAAATTGCTTCACCTTGTAGGCATTCTGCAGATTGTGTTGACTTTATAATTCCATCACACTCGAACGTACAAATGTAATGATAATTGAAGAACATATCCTGTGTGACATTGGAACGTACAGGCAGTTTCATGGCATCGATACAAAGGCGCTGTGAATTTGTTGCTTTTGGTTTAGCAGGTAAGGCACGTGATAATTCAAGTAGCTGCTCTTTAGGTCTCCGTGTTAGTGTAGTAAATAGTAATAGCCTTTCCGCTTCTACCATTTCTGCAGATATTTCCAAGTCCGGCAGCTGACGACATATGCTGACCGCATGCGCCAGTTGATCCGTTGTCGTTAGTTTTTTGTCCGCATTGATTAGCAGTGCATCAAGATTAACACAGGCTGAAGCACAGTCGCTGCTATCCACATCTGTTGCAACGTTTCGTTGATATGACGAAGATTGATTGATATCATGGTTTAATGAACGGGACAAACGTAATTTATCCGAATTCAAAAATTTTTTACTTTTGCGATACGAACGCTGCAGCACATTCTTAAGAAATTTATAGTGTGCACTCAAGGATGTTGTATTGTGTTCCAATGTAATGGTTGGCGTGTTCGGACAACTTTTAGAGTGCTCTAATGGCGTCACCTGAGACAATTCTAGATTCGATAGCTGAAAAACGATGTGGTCAATCAATTTGGCAATTTATTTATTTTTCTTATCTTCTAGAGGCGGTTTATGTGTCTATGTGTATGTGTGTGAAAATAAAATATTTATCCTGGACAGTATTTACTTAGGCGCATTTGGAAACGTAGATAAATAGCCATATAAGCATAGTATTTTCGAATGTTTAAAGAAAAGTATTGATTTAAATATGTTTGTACTTTGATGATAATGTAAAGGGTAAACACGATTCGTTGAGTGCATTATTAATAAGAATCAATAAAAATTTCTACCTTAGAAGTATATCTGGGACTGTGCTTCTTCGGAGTGCTCTGGTTTTGTGTTTGAGACGGATTGAAAATACTTAAACCTAAATTACTCTCAACCGAATGTAAACTTTGTTCATTTATATTGATGTCTTCTTCGGCGGGCAAATCGTAGGATACACTGAGATCTGTGTCCTCAGCGGCTACCAATGTTGCGGCTTTTTCCGCTGCTTGAGACTGGTTAATAGAAATTAGAAGGTATTATTATTTTTAAACATGTAGGAATAGGTCGATATTTTGAATTTAAATTTGCACTCACATCAAACTGCACACCATCCGTAGAATCACGCTCCAGAACAATTTCACTTTGGCAAAGATTCTCAAGAAATATTTCACTTCGATGCAGCGAAAGGTCTGATTTAGTTAAATTGCGATTCTTTTTCGGCGGTGAATGTTGCTCGTTGATATTGTTCAGTGAATGGTACATTGCTGGTTTAGGAGAGGCCGGCGAGGTTGCTGGCAGCATTGTTTCTCCCGCACTATCTCTGGATCTTAAAGATGTATACGGTTTGAACAAATCGCTACGTGGAGCAGTTAAGCGTCTTATGCTATTGTGCTGCAGCGATTCGTGCAGTAATTGCGCCAATGGCATATTTTGCTTTAACGGACTTTGAGTTTTTTGCTTTTTTTGTACTTGAGCGTAGAGTGCATTCACATCAATCTCTTTCGCAGACACGTTTGCAGTCATAGTAGCAACAGCAACAGCCGTATTATCATACTGCGGACTAGAGCAAATGTGTACGCTATCTTCCTCAATCTCGGAATAGATGGGCTCGTTGTGTTGTTCCATTCGATGTGCATTAGATTGCGGAATGCGACGTTGCAGAGATAGATCACTGCTTTCGTAATCGGCTACTAGAAATCGTTCGGCATGATTGCGATGTTCAACTTCCTGTAAATCAGATAGGGATGTTATTTAAATATGTAATACTGTTCAGACAATCATATACAGTCCATTGCATTAACATAATTCAAACGGAACTCTCCAAAAATGTTAATGAATTGAACTAAAATTACGTATCGCACTTAATATTTACACGTGACATGTTTGTGAACCCAATTAATGTATTGCACTAAAAATATTGTAAAATCTGTATAGATTTTATTAAAAATGGTAGTAATATTAGCGAAAATAAATACAATTTTTAAATTTGGCTGACTACAAAAAAATTAAATGAATTTTTGAATAGAAACAATTTTTTTTTATATTTTGCAACACTATTAACTAAATCATATGTTTTTGATTGCTGTGCGTGCGATCAGCTGCTTTTAGAGCATCTATTCAACGGCGTGGGGCGCTGCTTAGAAAAAAACATCTCACGGCGACGAAGCCTGATGCAATGTGCACTACATTTCTGCGACAAAGGACTCTACAGGTTTTTACAATATCACGAAAACTTCATTTGCTGGAATTACAGCCCCTGGAAAATCGACGACGCTACATTAGCAGAATGGAGGCAGTACATGATTTGAATCGTTGTTGGATTGCGCCGTCTGATGACGACAAAACTTTAGGCAGCCACCAGCAGAAAAAATTTCCAAAGTGGGATAGTGTACAAACGCAAAGGTACAAATTGTTATCTTATAATATTTTGGCACATGATCTACTGGAGGAGCATCTGCATTTGTATACCAATAATGATACCAATGCGCTTCCGTGGAACAAACGTTTCCGAAATCTTAAACAGGAAATTCTAAAGCTCGATCCAGACATACTATGTCTACAAGAGATGCAGTTCAACCATTTACAGTATTTGGTCAAAGCAATTGGTCACAAAAAGCGTTTAGAGTACGTTTATAAAAAGAAGACAGGATTACGAACAGATGGCTGTGCCATAATATACAACAGTGATAAATTCGAACTAATGTGCCACCGCGATGTAGAGTACTGCACTGAAGGACATGCAATACTTAACCGCGAAAATATTGCGTTGTTGGCCAAATTCCGTCTGAAGTCAAACACAGCAGAGGAAGCAGCTAAGCAAATTGTCGTGGCTACCACACATTTACTGTACAATCCTAAACGCCAGGATGTGCGCACTGCTCAAGTTGAACGTCTGCTATCGGAGCTTGAAGTATTTGGACGAAACGAGGCAGCAACACGGTTGCCTATTTTACTAACAGGCGATTTTAACTTTCAAACAGATTCTCAATCATATGCCGTACTTACAAAAGTTGTACAGCAAGAAGATGCCACCGCTTTGAAGAACAGTCAATGTGATGTAGCAGACAGACTTCAACTAAAATCATTGGATTTTGGAGCAAACACAGCGTCTACTTACCAAAATCGTTGGATAACCGTGGACTATATTTTACATTCAATTGGAGTTCAAAGAAACGACATAAAAGTCTGGCGTGTTTATAAGTTGCCAACTGTGGAAACTTGCTTGCGAGTTGGTTCAATACCAAACGAATTGATTGGATCGGATCATTACTCCATTGGTATTATTTTTTCGGTTATGTGATTTTAAATTCATTAATAAACACAAACAAGATGTTTAGTTGAACTTACCTTGAACACCGCCTCAGCGTGTTTGTCGCTAGCCTCCAGTTTACTACGTATATTACTCAGTATATAATTCATTTTTGACAGATTAACGTCCTGATCGAGATCAGCTTGATAAGAGCGATATGTTTTCGATGCCAATACGTTTGCATTCTCGCCCACATTACTGAAAGATCCGCTTTTCGGAAAGTCTAACCTTCGTGCTCTTGTGCCGCGCTTGGTGCGCGGTGGCGGCTTTATATTGCGACTGAAATCGAAAGCGGTTGAGGGTTCAAAATACTCTGTTGTTTCCATTGAATGTGTGGCGCTTGTTTGTTTCGGTGAATGATAGCTACCCGGTGGAGTCTGCAAGGCAATTCCGATGCCGCACATATCAGCGCTTGATGTTTGTACACCAACATTCCGTAGCTGCCGCTCCAAATCATGACTAAGTTTGTTGTCTTTTTTTGGTGAAACTATACGCAGAAATTTGTTCTTAGACTGACGCAAAAAGTTCTTTGATGTTGCTTTCAGATTGCTCTTCTTTCCATTCCAAGGTGACAAATTTCTTAATTGTTCGCTCCACAGGAACTTTTCCGTGGATCGTGCAACTTTTGGCTTATTTGTAAAAATACGCGTTTTAATCGGCGTTTGTTTTTTTTCTATATTCTCGGCAAGATTCTGACGCACGTTGCCATCCACCGTGTCCAATGATATTTTTGGTGATATTTGCCAACCTATGGTGGTCTGAGGTTCGGCGTCTATTAGTTTAGTTTCAATATATGGATGATGTTTATTATCGCAGTCTGCAGTGGATGTAGATGCATCATAGTTCAGCATTTTGGATATCTTTGGATCGGTCCAGCCGAGTATAAGTTCTTTTCTCGGTTTTTCCGCGGCTATTTTGTTCGTTGTACGCCGTATATTTTTGAAATAGTCGGTGCCTTTTTTTGACTCTACCACACGCTCTATATCACTCAGCGAAGGGTATGTCGGCAGCGTTTCTGCGGCTCTGTGTTTGCTATCCCTATGCCCTAGAAGAAAGATTGTTCTTTAAATTTTGGTACACGCTTTTTATTGTCTACAATTGCTTACATTGAGGATGCGAATATCGTTTGCTACGCGGCGCAGCTACGGTCGGCACCTGTACACCATGTTTACGTAGAAATTCGTCAAGGACTCTCTCAGCCTCTCTCACGGAAAGCGTAGTTGATGCCAGTGATGAAACTGATACTTTGCCCTCGCAGCTTTGTGTGCTGCGTGGTGGTTTCGGCGGTGGGCTTTTAGTCTGTCGTGGTTTGAAATTCATTTGGGTCTTTGATAGACGGCGCTGCAGCAGCTGTCCTGCAGCTTTGTGACGTCCTTTTGTTCTCGTGCTACTCTTTACACTGTTCTCGAGCGACGAATTATTAAGCGATTTCTCTTCGAATATTTTACCCGATGGTACAGCATTTAAAGTGCACAAATCAGGAGCACTTGGAGCATAATTATGTTTGTTAAGCTCCATATCTAACTGCGCTTGAGATTTTCGTGTAGTTCCACTTTGCACTTGGTTTTCCTTGTGCTGTATTGTGCGTATTTTTTCCCTATTTACGCGAACCTCTGAGATAACACAATTATCGTGCAACTCCTGTATAATATGTATTAGTGGCGCTTCGCTTTCTGATGATTTTAAGCTGCTTATTGCAGTTAAAGTCTTTGCACTGTGAGAATTCTGCTCTTCTTTGGCAGCTTCAGTGGCACAGCATTGATGCCGCGTTTTCTGTTGTTTAGTTTTTAGATTCGAAGGAACGCTGTGTCGTCGGCGTTGCTTAGTATCCACAAACTGTATACGTTGAGTAGCCGCGCAGGAAGTCTAGCGATGCATACAAAATGTTAATTTAAATCGATTTTTATTTACGTAGAAATGAATTTTGGTCAAGTCACCCTTGATATACCTGACTGTTTTCTGACCGCCTACTGCGCCGGGATTGTCGAACGCGGCCGTCACGTGTCGCGGCGTCGTCGCTGCTGCTAAAGCAATAGCAGAACCCGTTCTCGCATGGTTTGCACTTGCGCTCTTGCTCCTTGTTACACCGGTTTTGGTTGATTAGATCTGCATCCTCGTCTCCGCTAGCTGCTGCCGATGTTGCATTCTGTGCAATGTTTTCCACTGCTGTATCGCGACTGTGTGTAGATATACGACGCACTCTACGTGCTCGAAACTCGTCTATGCACTCTTGCAAACTGAATGATGAGGTAGAATCTAGCTCCATCGAATCCTCTTCTTCTTCGTCTTCCACCTCTTCTTCAATTCCGGCCATTTTTCTGTTTGCACTTTGCAAATGACCTGTTAATGTAAACATTTGTATTTAATTTTATCTTTTTATACATGTTTACTCAATCTACCTCTTTGATTGTTTGCTCTGCCTGTTTTTAACATTTTAGGTATTTATAGCAAAACTCTTTTTTCTTATCAGTTGCACCGCGTTATGCAGCGGCATGTTGAAACAACAACACCAACACGTTGCATTTACAGTGTTGAAAAACGTAAATTAAATAAAAATAGTATAGTATTTAAATATATTAACTTAATACATCTTAACTTAGTAAATCTACTTAGAGATATGTTCTGTTCAATATTTATAATTTTTGCTTGTTTGACATGATGTTTTGCCGAGAATAAAATACACATTAAAGACCTAATCCTTTTCAAGAACTGTCCAAAAATTAGGCTGTACGATACGCCCTGTGATTTTTCTATATATGGTACTCACTCCTTGCCTTAGCTGTTACTTAAATTTATACTCTCGAAATAAATTGACCAGCACTGTTAATTAATTTTCGTTTTATCTAGCACCAGTGCACAGTTTCATAACAAAACTGTCGCATGTAAAATAGAATTAATATTTCTAAACAATTAAAATAGCAGCAATATGTCGAACAGTCATCTCTTTATGAAATCTGGGTTTCCACGCGCTCCACTCCAAAATGGCTTGGGTCGCTACGTCTGCCAACTACAGCGAATCACGCTTAAATTCTGCAAAAACAATGGCTCCAGCCAAGGAATGAGGTGAGCTATTTAACTAAACTTCAATTAGAACAAAATCAATGCAGACTTAGCTTCAGCAGTTATTTATCTAATTTAATCTTGTTCAAGACACCATTGTGTTTAACGGTTTATTATAGGCCGTTGACACGTACTTGAGTTGTAGCTGTACCAGTTGAGAAATGTTCACATATGCTACCAACAGCTCAAATAGCTAAATAAAACACTTTGAGTCACACATATGTATTTATTATTAAAATTGTTTCGCCTACTTTTATATTGCAGAGAATTCATTGAGAACTATTTAATTGACTTTGCAAAACAGAATCCTGGCGTTGTGGTCTACGTCAAACCCCGCAGACATCGCACACCGGTGCTTGTAGGCGAATACTGTAAGCAAAACTTTTTGCAACTTCTCCGATTTAATGCGTACAACTAATTTATAAAAAAAAATGTATTTTGCTTTAACAGTAAACGGCGAACGTGAATGGCTTAATTGCCGTAACAGCACCAAAGACGAAATACTAAAATGGATGGAACTGCTAAAAACACAGAATGGCACGTCCAGCGCTGTACGTTTGCGGAAAATGTGGCACACAGATGTACCGTCAATCCAAGGTCCATGGACACCTTTCCTGCTACGAAGTCCTGATGCAAATGAAGCAGTTTATCCAAACGCAAAGGCATCTCAACCTCTGGATGTCGAAGAATCTGCCACCGAAAAACTTATAAAATTGTTTAAGGAGCAAAAATTGGACAGTACAAGTGCAAAAGCTAATAATTTGTTGAATGAAAATTACGCAAAATAAAATACACACACTGAAAGAAAATAAACTAAATTAAGTTCGTTCTTGAAAACAAAATACGTCTTTTGGTTTTTATTGATCTTTATTTCTTTATTTTTTTAAAACATTTAGAAAAGTGAACAAAAACAGCTAACATACGTAAAACTACTTTACACATAAAAATACAAATAGGATACTCCGATATGTGCTTTTAGTTTGATTCTTCATATAAAAGAAAATGCAAATTTTTTGTTTGTTGCAGCCTCACAAATATTTTTGTTAATATCAAGAAAAAATATCAATAGTTTGCTCTCGTTATACGTTTCTTCTTTTTAGAATTTTCATTTATGAATATTTTGATTTGTTTTAATAAATACTTTTTGTGCCAATACTTTCAAAAATTAAATATTAAAATTGGTTCGGATAATTTATATAGTTAGATTTATGTAGACGAATGCATCAAGGAGATCAATTTGTAATTAAGTACATTCCCTCGGCACTTATTGTCGATTATTAATAAAAACATAAATTGATTTTTACTACTTTCATTTAAATTGTTTTGTTGTCAAAACAGAGTGAGGAGTTGTGATGTACAGTACGAAAAAAGCTTTCGGTGGCGGTGTTTGTGATATTTGTTTGTTAACTTACTTAGCATTGCTTAAATACAATAATTATACTGTTGCCCTTCGAAGCGAAGGTCATACGTACATAATATATGATATATTGTGTAAACAGGACGTTAATTTTTCCTCAATTCGTTTTTGAATACAAATATGTATCGAAATATAATATCACCATTGAATAGTACAAAAAATGCCTTGTGTGTGTGTGTGCGCACGCAACTAGTTAGCATATTCAACTAACTGTGCGTCAATTGTTTGTGGTTGTTTGTTTTAATTTTTGTAATTAGTGCAAAGCGTATCTTCTTTTGTGTCCCAATATTTGGAATATTTGGTTCTCTCTTTAGTAGCGCAGGCAAAGACTTCATATATCGCCTGTCTCCATAGCAGTATTTATATCCGCTACAATCTTACCCATTACTTCGCGATATGGTGAATCTGTTTTGAAAGCTGTCTCCAGCAGTATGGGATCATTGAAAAACTCAAAAACATCGTCTATGCGGTTCAAGGACTTTTCCGTTAGATGCCGCTGTACAATTAATTTAATGGCTGCGTGCGATTCAGCAATGGATTTTTGCAGATATTGCAAATCGAAGCTAAAATCAACTTCATAGAAAGATATGATGGAGAGTTGTGTGTTCTATAGAAACAAAATAAACACCATAAATTTTTGAGTATTTTAAATTTTTTGATTTATTTTAAAAGTTGTATGTGCTAAATACCTGAAACTTCCGTTTAAACAGCTCAACATGCCTGAGCTCTTCTTCGTTGAATTGATTATTCCGATGCAGCACACCAATTTTTATAACAATTTTTATTATATTCTTAATAAGCTTTTCAGCACGCGCTTTATTGCCAGTCTGTAAATGAAAAAAAAATATTTTGTATTATTGAATGTATTCTAATGCGTACGAAAAATCATCTTTTGTATATTTTCACTTACGTGCAATTTGCAGAGTCGATAAAGATTATCCAGTATTGAAGCCGTTGTGCCATCGATAAAAGTTTTTGCAATATTTTTTGTGGCCATACGTGAGAGTATTTTTTTCTGCGCTCGCAGTCCAATATCATGCGATTTGAATATGCTGTCCGACATAACTATAAATATGTATTAAATATTATTAAATATATCCTTTGTTATGTAGCAAAATTGAAAATTATAACAAGTAGAATAAAATAATAAACCAATTTGAATATTTGTTACCTTCAACATTCCAATAATCAACGCTCCAGAGGAGCAAACTTTGACGCAAACCTTGGACGGACATTGTGCTTTTTTATCCATACGTAAGCGTTAAATGAATAAAGTAATTGGAATTGTAATAATATAATATCTAAACGAAACAACAAGTTTCACTGTTTTGTAATTTACATATAAATGTATGTAGATACATATATAAAGTATTGTATAAATTTATATATACAAAGATGTGACCTACTTATTTATAGTAATAACGCAAATCAAGCTTATGACGTAAATAAAAATATGAAATCCCATTTGAAACCACAGCTTTCTATATTTTTAAAAAGTTTAGACTTAAAGATTTGAGTAATATAATGGGTCTCTACTATTTTGCACTGAATCATACTGCATAAAAAAATAAAAGAAATACTTTTATATCTGTATATACATAAGCACTCACTTTTAAAACATGTGAGAAATAAACCAAGCTACGGGATTGATAAGTAGCAAGTAAATATGATACATAAAATATGATACCCTGCATGAAGGCAAACATGGTGAGAGTTGTATTGAAGTAGGAGGAATGAGACTCGTATGTTTTTAATAACAATGGAAGTAATCTCGTCAGATTTCAAAACATGAATTTTAGGCAAGAACCCATTTTTTGCTGACTGAGATCGTTTCTATGTTTATGCGAATTAAACAGATGTAAAATTAACATTTTTTCATAACGAAGCTTAAAGAGCTACGAAGACACACGTTTCGAATTTCACTACGACTTCTCATCATTCCGCTGCCTTGATTAAAAGTAATTGATCATCTCTCTCGTCTATCTGTGGTAACAATCATTAATTTTATTTTCTTCAAAACTTATTTAAAAATGTTTACTCTCGCTTTATGCGTAACTATGTGCTATTAAGATTCGCACTCGGAACAAAAAATTATGCCTGCCATGATTCACTAAAAATTTTCTGTTATATCTATTAAACATTTCTTATCTTTTTTCCTTCGATTCACAGATTTTCTTCCTTATCTTTGAACTACAACAAAGATGTTCTATTTCGTTTCACCATTTATAGGGCTTCAGACGTATATTTCTTGTAGTTATAAATTATTGACAAACTGTTGATACTCTTTGATATACTACTCAAGTAGGGCACACAATTCAATGGTCTGACTAATATAGAAACTATCGTACATAATGCGTAAGCTGATATCAATTTGTTTTACTTGGTTTCTTTCGCATTGTCCAGAGACTAACGGGCTCATGTAACCTAATTTGCGTGAACAACGGAAATAGAAGTTCCCAAAGCGGACTCCCTCCACTATGTACCACGCATAATAAAGCAGCAGGTCGTTTTGGCCTTCAGCCAATTGTACTTCCTGGTACAAACTTGACCTGACTCAGATATTTATGTATATATTTAAGACGTAAAAAACTTAAATTCTTCTTTGTTCGAAAGCTGCTTTGATATATTTTATCTTGCTTCAATGTTTTTATAACATTTATAAAGCAAGCGTCGCGATAAAGTCAATATTATTGTACCAATAGCAGTTGAATCGCTGAGCAGAGGGTAAGAGAGGGATTGAAGTTTGTTACAAGCAGTCAGTAATCGGTCGATATACACATGAATAGTATAAATGAGTGTCTTCTTTAACTCTTGAAAGCCTTAAGCAGTTCACCACCTCTTTATTGATTAAACTTGAACTCTTGACGTAAAGCAACACGAAGAGAATAAACTCACCTGTTTTGGTGTTTTTTCTGTGGCTTGAACTGAGTTTCGTATGTGCGATGAATCCAATCAAATTGCAATCGTAGTCAATAGTTATATTTAATTCCTTTGAGTTCTGCTTCTAAATCATTTTTTCTTCTATTGCAGTAGTTGTGTACGAAGTGTCTTGTTGTTCTTTTATTGTTGCCTGATGCCGTGCGCACCTAAATACTCCATACGAGTCGCTCAGCTACTGGTTCCTAATGATTGAATGTTTTTGTGCTGGCAGTTCTTCTTCTTCTTTAGTATCATCACAGTGAATGGCATTTATGTAGGTGCGTAGGTGCAGCTAAAATCACAGAAATACAAATTTAAATGTGAGCGCGCTTTCTTTCTATGAATTTGAATTGATTTTCATTTAATACTGACTAATTTCTCGCTTGTCAGCTGCATGTTTAGTAAACACGGAATTTGGAAAGAGGTGAGGGCTGTGGTAGACGGATTTTGACTTAACTTCTGTTGTTGATCTGCTACTCCCGTTGAAGATGAGATAACTTAAAATACACTAAATGGCTCCTTTTTTTTACAAAAACTAATATATAATATAAATTTTTTATTTACTTAGACGAGATTGCGTACATTTCGATATTTTGCATCTGACAGTCAAGTTCAATACTTTTGCCGACAAAATTAAACTCCTAAGGTCTATAAATTCCCATATTTTCTTGGATGGATTACAACTTTTTCGTGTCACAATAATATTGTTGACTGCCGTGAGGTTTGAATTCACGTTTAGCTGGCTTATTCCATCGAAATCAATAGCCTCTACACGCACCTTCACTCTATAAACTTTTGATAAATAAGGATCTGAATAATTTTAATGCCTCCTAAATGCAAAATTAAATCTTGGAAGCACTCATTCATTAGTTTAAAAGTAATTACGTGTTTCTCATTTCTAGAAATATGATTTAAATGATAATTATGTCAGCTGTTTGCGTTCAAACTGTGAAAAAGAATAAACAACGAACAAAATTGTGTTTATTATTTAAATGCCTAACCAAAGTACTAAGGATATTATTATTCATAGCTTGGTGGAAAGTTGCACGCTAGGTAAAATGGTCGTGGTATATGGAAAAATGATAGATTCGCCATAAGCGTCCTAATACACCGCGACGTTGATTATGTTTGGCTACCTATTTTAATGACAGAGTTGAATCAATTTTATGTATTTTGTCTACTGAATTAACGTTTCAAAGTAATTATATGGTCAATAAAGAATATATTCATTACACACAAGTATTCACAACATAAGCTATAATACCACGGATTTAAATTTATCGATGTTTTCTGGAGTTTGCATAGAAAATATATTTCACAACTGACAATCATGCCAAGAACAATTAACAACTAAACGAAGTCATTGAATTTAACTCATTGATCCGACTCTGGAGTGTATGGTGTTAGAAGATTCTCAGAAAACGATTTAATGCTCTCTGCACCACGCACTTCCTTTTCCAGCAGTGGTAATTTGGTTACATTAAAATCCTCATAAAGATCGGCAATTTGGTCCAAATACTTCTCTTGAATCT
Source organism: Leucophenga maculata (assembly GCA_035044805.1). NCBI lineage: Eukaryota > Metazoa > Arthropoda > Insecta > Diptera > Drosophilidae > Leucophenga > Leucophenga maculata. Next base: position 1,852,208 of record JAWNNP010001173.1, read on the forward strand.
ATAAAATTGGAATTGCGATGTATACATATATATTTCATATGCTATTGCATTATTTATACCTTGTAGCGAGCAGCACACATCCTACAGGGTGCCTGATTCTTTTCTTTTACGAACAGTAATTGATTAACTATAATATTGTGTGTGTCTATGCCGCACTTGGTTAGTTCTTGAATGAGTCGCTCTGTTTCGTACAGCGAAAAGAATTCGGCGATGCAAACGCAAACGAATGTTGTTTGTTCCTACAATGAGTCAGAAAATGGAATGAAAAATGTTCAAGTAAAATATCACAAATAACTAACTACACAAAAGGACTTACTGGATCTTTAAATTGCTGATTGACCTGAGTGATTATGCGCATCATATCGTCTAATTTTTGCGAAAGCACATCTCCATTAACATCTGATGAGCCCATCAACGAAGCGAATTGAGATAAAAGCGGTCCCATTTTCATCCTAATGCGCAGCATTTTACCCAAACTCTTCTCGACCACTTGCGGAAACGAAATTAGTCGCAGCGTGTGCCCCGTGGGAGCGGTATCGAATATCACAACAGAGAAGTTCATACCTTTGACCAATCTGAGTTTTTTTTTTTTATTGTAATTAGTCGATTAAATTGATAAACGGTTTTTGGTGTGGCATAGTTTACTTCTTTAGGTACTTACTTCATAACTTCAGCATAACTCATTGCTTCATCTATACCGGGCAGAGCACTAAATAATTCACTCAGCACACTTTTGCTTACGCGCAATGCTTCACTATCGCTTTCGAAATATTCCTGAAGATAGAAATTTTAAACTTTTAACCAGTTGTCTTTGTTGTTAAGCTTCGTGTATACTACATACATCTGGAAGTTCAGTCAAACCGGAACTGGGATCAATTTCCATGGCATATAAGTTATCGAATCCCTTGACCTAAACATAAACGAAATGTATACGTTTAATATAGCAAACGCAATTAATTTATAGATGCATATATGTATGTATATACATATATATGTATATATATGTATACAGACCTTTGTCGGTACTTTGCTGAACTTCTGATCGAATGCATCCGATATATTGTGTGCGGGATCTGTGGATATAACCAAAACAGATTCTCGTACTTTGGACAGCTGTACAGCTAGACTACAGCTATAAGTATTATATTAAAGACAAAACACAAAAATGCTTAGTAATTTTTAATAATATTTCTTCACTTTAAAACTGACGTCGCCCAGACCAACCTGCAAGTTGTTTTGCCGACGCCACCTTTACCACCAACGAAAATCCATTTCAGTGATTTCTGATCCACTATGTTTTTAAGATTAGGTTCCAAAGCTTCAAAATCGCCCTCCATTGCTTGAAAATTTGTAATATTATTTCTACAAAAATTTAATAAATTGCCACTTGCGTGTAAGTGTGTAATAAGTAATTTTGACCAAAATATCATGCGGCGCGTTGACGTTTTTGGTATTTTTTAGTATATCTTTATTGTAATTTTTTCCAGCTATTTTTAACGGTTATTTTTTTTCAAAAAAAAACCTCTATTTCCAAAGAGACCGTTAGTTGAATAATCCGCCGTTTTCATATTGGCGCCAAGGGTTATTTCAAGACGCCCGGCGGGCAACACTATCTAATTTGATTTGGATTTTTGAGTTTGAATGGTTAGTGCTCCTTCATTTACTTTGGTTAAACAGTGGTGGGACAATGAGATGGATTAAGTGATCCAAAATATGGGTTCAGATATGGCCCGAGATGAGACAGCGTGAGAGAAAGATGCTGTTATACAGGCATATGCAAATAAAATAGGAAAGGCGCAAGGATACGTCCTTTTGATGATGCAGCATCTCTACCGCAGCATCTCTTTACACATACATATTAAATTTGTAGTTTGGAGAGAGGGTCAAGGAAAAGAAGTATAGGATGCCGCCTGTCCAAAACATAGACGAGACTACAAGATGCTTCTCTATTACGACTGTTGATTCGGTCTGTTATTCCCATCCCTTCTTGGCTGGCAAGTTAAAACCAGACGAGGGCATAATTTTTTTTTTTAATTTTCAGTTAAGGATGGACCCGTTGAGGAGTTACTGGCCGGAGGGAAGAAACCTGACATGTTCAAGTCGGCTGGCAAGTGGGAGCAGACCGGAGATTTGAGCGTAATTTGTTTCACTTTTAATTTAAAAATAATTTTTTGTTTTTATTTTTATTTAAGGTCGCTAGACCGACTAACGAATGGCTCCGCGGCCGCGAGGAACCGGACGAGGTCGTGTGGGCTGTCAAGTAAAAAACGGCCAGCTCGTTGAGCCAAAGCTGTTTTTATTTTTACCTAAAATAAAAATTATAATTTTGTTTTTTAAGGACGCTAAGCAGGAGGTCTATGTGCCGGCCGAGTTTGAGGGACCGGACGAAGTCGTGTCTTAGTACGCGTACACGTGAGCTTAATATAATATAATTTTTAGTTAAGGGCCGGAGGACGCTCAGTCCGTTAAGGACGTTGGAGGCACGAAGGCGAAGCGAACGGACAAAAAGAAAGAAAAAAGTGTCAGACTTTGGGGGATGCGGCACTTCTACAGGGCCTATGTACAACATTACTCATTCAAAAAATATTAATATTAGGAGTATTTTTAAGTAGTTGAATGTTATTTTTAGAGTATTATTTTTGATTTAAGATTATTATTTAAGTATTATTTGATTTAGTTAGTAGATTTTGTAACAAGTAGAATTAGTAGTAAGTTGTGAATTAGGCCTCAAGGGGATACCACTTAAAAATAAAACGCGCCGCAGCTCTATCTCTCTAAGGTTGTGAGAAAATGAGTATTAATTGCTACTGTTCTCTATTTTCAGTTGAACGAACCAGCAATAATGTGATAGATGCTTGTGTTCAGGTATTACAAGCTGTGAATATCTGCACCATTGATGGTGCATTTCCAGCAGAAGAGGTTCGACGTTTTGTTTACAGCTGCTCTTGCAATGAACCTCGTGGTTTTTATGTTGAACAGGTGCCGCAATTAGCCGCAGCGCGCTAATATTGATATTCTTTAATCAGCCAGATAGGCAAATCAAGCTGGGACGCTGCCGAATGGCAAACAGCATTGTTGTATTTAAACAAATAATCCGGCGTGCTTGGCAATTACAAAAACTGGCAACGGTATACGTTGGTTTACGCTCCTTCGGCTTTACTCAGTGAAGAGATTGTTTCTCGGATTGTTACTTATAAATAACTGTGAAATGAATTGTATCACTTTTCAGGCTGCAGTTTCGGTGCCAATCGAATGCCCGTCAAAAAGTACAGCAGTATTCAGCGGCAGCATAATAACGTACATATAGGGTGGATATGGTCCAGGATGGACCTTTTCACCACGCATCATTGTCTTCCTTAACCGCTCGAATGCATTCATGAAAATAGTAGCATAATAGAGCCAAATAAAAACCACAGCAATGAGATATAACTAGAGTTATGAGTGTGAGCTGTTGTCAACACACCTGGTATTCCGGTGCAACTGGTGTAAATGTTCGATAGCCACCAATTATACCCTACGTGTTTCCAGCGCCGTTTTATATAGTCATATGGCGACAGACTTTACTCAAATCTGATTGCGATTACCTCGGTATAGTTGGTGTAGTTGCTGCTGATATGCGAGTTGTTGTTATTTAAATAGTGTTGTTGTTGCTACGGAATTGTTGGTATTTTCTAGGCACTACTGCTCCCACGCACTCATGGAATTTTCTTATTGGACATTAATAACACATTTTTGTCAAGCATTTTCCAACACTACACTAATCAAATGATAGAGCCACCTTTAGACATTCAATAGCTTCGCACTGCTTGCACCTATGGCGAATTATTTTATATTGTAAGGTGTAGACGAAATGGAAGATGTGGTATGGTAAAGAAGTTTTTTAACTCACTACGCACGCAGAGTCGTTTCGAAGAAGACGTCGAGAGAGAAATTTTGTAGTCGGCTTCTAGGCGCTGAGGGTGTTTTTTTTTTTTACTTAAAACATTAGTTTTGCACAATTTAATAAAAACAAAATAAAAAACCTAGCAAAATTAAATACAATCTACATTGCTCAAGCTGCTGCAGCATGGCATCGCGTTGTACAAAAACAACCTAGCATCAATTTGCGCAGAATTTGAATGCGAAAAAACAAGATTTTCATCATACGTAGAGAAAAACGCCTGGAATACGCGTATGTGCCTTTGTGTGTGTGCGCGTGTGTGTGCGTGTGTTTTGTTCGTAAGGGATTCCAAAGCAATTTCTTTTTATTATAGTCTCCCCTCCACCACAATACATACAGTTAGCTACGTATATATGTACTATCTGTCCTTTAAATTTGTTCATACTGATTTTTCTTTGCCCATTTCTTGATTTTTGCTACGAATTATAAATAAGAGTTTAAGAATTTTAATAATACACAGTTGTTGTTTTTGTTGTTGTTGGTTTCAGTGAGTACAATGGCCGAAGCTGCATCGTCAAAAGCTGACGCCCATAAAAAGTCTGTGTTTAATGAATGAGTGAACGAGAAAGACTTCAGCATAAAATATTTAGTTATTGAAGAAAAGTTATTGATTAATAATATGCAAACAACAACGACGACGACTGCAACAAATGTGCTACAATTTAAATTTGTGTTCATAAATTGTTGAATAAATTATAAATGTTTCTACAACTATTAAGGACCATGGATGGACGCATGAGCAACGCATGAGTGAAAGTGAGAAAGCATGAGACAGAACGTGTAGTAGAGAAAAATTTCAAAACGACGAACGAAGAACGGTAAACATTCGAGAGCCGACAAAATAAACGCAAGACAAACCACAAAACAAAAGCGAACGCTAAACGAGATTTCAAAAGAAAAGTGTTAAAAAATATATAAACGAGTACACGAAGCAAAAAAGTCATATGAAAACCGAAAAATAAATAATTTGAAGCTAATAGGAAGTCGTAAATTTTGAAAAAAAAACCATGTCCACACATTTACTAATGCAAGGATTTCCTCACCGCTAATCCTGCTACAGTTAGCCGCCCAGAAACGCCAGTGCATAGCAGTGTGTATGTGTGTGTCTGTCTGTGTGTATATGTATTTATGTGTGTTACATGTGTTCATAGCCGGTCAATTAATATTAATCAATTAATTGATCAATTAATAGAAAGTGCGAGATCAGATGGCAGACCCTCTCGACGGTCTACGCTGTGACATGTCGTAATGGCCAGAGAGGTAAGTTCAACTTTAAATTTAACCGTTAATCGCTAGAAAATAATATCGCCGTAACGTAACATAATGCTGAAATAGCTTAAGCCGACAAATGAATATAGTTTGGCTTTTAAAACAGCAGATTTGTCATTATAGAATGGTTGCTCTTCTCAGCGAACAGTAAACAATAAACGTAATATATCTTTCTGAATTGTATATAGAAAACCCAATTACCAGATCAGAGATATAAATATTTGTGCATTTGTGTTTTTATATTTTCTTGTATGAAGGGTCTACAAGGGAATACAATATTTGGACTGAGGAATTCCAAGTCTTTTTTTTCTAACGAAAAAAGTGCAGAAAGATTTGATTTGATCCACGATATCTGATGAATTGAGCACTTTTTGGGTTCGCTGGAAAGCCACCTTAGCAAATGTAGGCATCTACGAATATAAGTGTTTATATATTCAGACTGCTCATACTACAATAGATAGTGGCTAGCAGTTAAAGTTTGTAAGACCATAAAACAGCTTTAAGAAACTTTAGTTAAACCAAAAACAACTGGTGTACTTCATGTTCAAAATTTAAACCCTATTAACTACTAAACTCTTCAAAATACAAAATCTGCATAAACAAGAACTGTACGTAGCGAACTTTTTATGAAGGTTGGTCTAAAACTGCTTACACTCTAAAGATTAGGCTTTTGTACGATATTTTGCATGGACCATTTTTCGAGATTACACAGTTAGCGACCTTTCCCTTCAATACATCAATTGATTGACCAGATTTGCTATCATCTCGTTGGAAGCACATATTTTTAACGTCAAGTCCATACAATTCTGATCTTAACTAGTATTCAAAGTCTAACATTGTCAAAAAAACTTAAACCAATCATACGTCTGGTTCGAAATCAGTACCTCACAGTCACTCTTTAGGGATGCAATGGAATCTTTTGAAGCAGCATTCAGGATTCTTTTTAATCATTGGGAAAGATCAATCGAAAAAGTTTGGCGCTTTAAATGATCAAGAGGCTTCAGTTCTTCAGTTAAAATTATCTTATATTGGTGTAGATTAAAATCTATTAAATTAGCCACAATATGGTTTTAGAGAATCCAAATTCATGTGGACAATTAATACAACCTCGATGTACAATAAAAAAAAGTGATAAAAATTTAAACCTTGATAAGCTTCTTGAGGTTATCGTACCCTAAAAAAGGTTTAAAGACATGATAGAATTATAATACAACATTGTTAGGTATTGGATCTTTATGAATATACTCATATACTTCAAGGGTATTCAGTCACCAAATCTTTAATACCAATAGCTAGATGGACAAACCCATTTTTTTCATAAAAATTCGACAGTCGATTTGTTTGTCAAGTTATTTCTCAGGAGCCAGCTTAGTTTTAGCAGTTTAAGAGAATCTCAAACAAGGTTCCAATTATTAAAAAATTTCGAGAGCGTTTTGATCAGAAATTACATTCTCTTCGGTTATCTATCTGTCCGAACTCAGATAAAATAATAATGAGAAACAATTAAATCATGTCTCCAATACCAGACAAATAGAAAAGATTTTAAAGCACGTGGTACATTAAAATGTATGGGATATTACCCAGGATGGATGGATAGATATATAGATAGATCGATAGATCGATAAATAGACGGATTTGTTTTTGAGGTAATACTGACTGGAATAGGCTTTTATGCAGTATAATGATCCGAGCCATAGTAAAACAACGTTTTTTTAAGGAAACAGCGCCATAAGCACAGTGGCCACAAGAGGAGTCATATCTCAATTCTAAGAAATTTGCAAAAAACCTTGCGATTGTTAAACGATAAGAGCCGATATACAATCTCTCTCTTGATAGTGCATAATCTTCATATAAACTATTCGGCCCACCAAATTTTCGATAGCTACTGCATTTTTTATCATGGCCACTCTAGCGCTCCAGACCCCTCGAACCAACCATCGCATTTAGATCATACTTTTCGAAATATGATCGAACATAACTTTGTGCAACATATTTGGTTTCACTGTACATGCAGATAATATATACATTATTTCACTTAACTAACGCGCCCCGCCCCTTGTTTTATACTCTCACTTTTATACACAACACATAAAACAATTACAAACAAAATTTGCTTTTCATTAAGTTGCATCGAACCAAATTGAAAAAGCAAACTTTCATTTTCTTTGCGATGCACTCTCTTGCAAATACACACAAACACACACACATATATGTATATGAAATAAACATGTCAATGCATGGGAGTATCTGCTTGAGTAAGTATTGGTGATAGAGTGCATTGCAGTTTTGTGTGAGTGCATAGCTTTGACCCAAATAAAATGACTCTCTTCTCATATATATAATATGCGCATGAAACACATAAAGACATAGTAAGAGAGAGAGAGCGTGTTGCTGTTGCTGCTTTTCTAACGCTAGATCTGGTGGGAAAATTTGTTACTGTTTTAAATTGAAAACTCGCTAAGCTTGTTTTTCGCTTTTTTTTATTTATTATATATCGTGTAAAATCGGTGAACTATAGCTATGCCAAGAATTGTGAAAAGATTATCTATTAATTAATTTATTAATTTTAGACGTGAGTTAAGTACAGTAAAATTTGGATTTTATCGAATTAAAATATAATAAAAATCTATTTTTTATCTAAATTATTTTTTTTTATGAAATACTTTAAAAACCTTAACTAGACAATTAAAAAAAATTATCCAATTTAGTTTAACCAATATGAATGAATTTGTTATAAATTGGTTTTATTTCAGCCAATTGTAAATGTGAACAAGACTTTTTTCTGGCTTTATTTCCATAACGTGCAGCTGTTTTTAGCCTTTTTATTGCGCTGAACTAGCTGTTTTTGCTACTCATAAAAACGGTAACACTACAGCATAGAGAAGGGAAGGGATTCGAATCGCATCGCTTAGTGTAGTGTGCTGCGCGGTCAGTGCACTTTGCCAATTCGACTCGTGTTGAAACCTTTTCAAAAACGCTGGTCAAGGCGCAGCAACGCATTCGAAACTGCGACAAAAGTGAAACGGAGCAAAACCATTAATACCTCAATTTAAACTAGAAGCGAAAATCAAATAAAAATGCATTTAAAGTAGGCAAAATAACTAATTTAACTAAATTTCGTGCTGCGCTATAAAATTTGTGTGTTAAAGTGCAACGGATCGAATAAATAATATTTTGTATATAATAAATTTTTCTGCTGCTCCTTAAAGTATGCTACGGTGTGCTTTTAAATTGCAATAAACTTTAGACTAATACAAAAAAAAAAAAAAAACAAAAAAACCGTATAAATCATTTGTAAGAAGAAAAAAGGACACAAAACATAAAAGAAAGTGCGAATGCCAATTTCTAAATGTTGCATTGCATGACATGAAAGTGAGATTAAAGCATAAGAAGCATGTAATGACAGTGCAATGCGTTTATAAGTATAATATGTGTATGTGTGTGTGTATGTGTGTTTGTGTTGTGTACATAAGTTGTTGCAGTTGTAGTAGTGATTGCCTTCTGCTTTCGACTGATTATATCACGAAAATGTAGGCCAAAGCCCAACTACAACAACAATTTAAGCGACACACACCCACACGCACACAGACGCAGCAAGGCACTCAACTTCAGACAAAACTCACAAACGCAATGCACACGTTTATTTGGCTACGTGTGTGTGTTTGTTCGACGACTGCTGTTTTCTGATTAAAAGCAAAAAAAAAAAAAAAAAAAATACAAAAACACAATTTGTATGCGCTCTCATTTTATTTTTTTTTTTTGTTTGTTTTGTTTGCTATGCAAGCTCTCACTTTTCCTCTCTCATCTCACGTTAGTTTATTTGCTCACTCACCAAAAAAAAATGCAATAAAAAATCAGCTGCAGCGTTGGGCGCTGTGTTTTCTTTCCTTCTGCTCTGAATTTGCTGCGTTTCTTTGCTCTTTTTACTATTGCTTTTGAACAAGTCCTTACAAATGTTTTTGGTTTTCTTGTTCCAAATTCAAGGAGTTATTTTCAAGAAAAATATATGTATTCCATATAAAATAGAAAAGACTAAACTAAACACAAAGGCAACTACGACGATAATTTAAAACATTTAATTACTTTTAATTATTTCACGATTTAGTATTTACAGTGAATACACGTGATCTGCAACGAATGAAATAATGAAGCAACAAGAGAACATGTTAATGAGTATAAATTGGAGAAAAGAGAAAGCTGCAACTAAGCTAACAGAGAGCATTGTTTGTCAAGTGAGCACTGAATAGTATATAAAACTTCAATATGCTTGCCCACGTTTGTTAAATCGTGGGCATAAAATTTCATATTTGTATTGCGAATTTGGCTCAAATTTGTTAAAGCAATAAATAATAAAAGTGATAAATGATTAGAGGCCAAGATAGTAAAATAATTCACGTAAGTTTCTATTGAGTTTACAGTCAATTTCAATGAAAGTTAGTTTTGTTTTGAAGTAAGATTAAAAATGAAAAAAGGCCTGATACCCCCATTCATTCGAGAGGGCTTTATTTCTTATTTGCACCATTAGAAATCGCGATTTTACGGCTGATCTCTAAACTAACTTTGCTGTATACTTCTGTTTCTATGCCAATCTCCTTTCTAGCTTTTCGTTCTTGATGAACTTGGGCAGTATCATTTCTGGAAGATTGAGCCCACCATATTCTGTTCTTTATCAAAAAATTAAAAATATCAAAAGGTAGCGTGTCACTCTGCCTAATACCTCTCTTGGTATCAAAGTGCTCGAAGATGTTTCTTTCTACCCTGGCAATGCTTTGTGTGTGGGATAGCGTCGTCTTTGCTGGGATACCAATTGCAGATAGGGTGTCGAAAATATAAAACCGCCAAATAGATGTTGAGTGTGTTGGGTAAACTCACGTGTGGGCACATTTTTGGCCTGAAGCCACATTGATATTGTTTTATCATTGCATTAGTAACGGCTGTAATCTTTCATACATAGGCGTGACAGAATTTTATATCCGGTTCAACTTATTGACCTGTTGACTTATTCCATGGTAGTTGGCTCAAATATCATTGAGGTTCCAATCGTATTTGTACATACTCCTGACAAACTCTTTGTTCACAGGTTATCCAGGGAATAAGTTTATGAATGGCTTGGTCCGTTTGCAAAAGAATCATTACTGGCTATTATAAATTGAATGGCAGTCAATAATTTTCCTCACTTATGTGCACTCCCTTTAAGGCGTGTCAATAATTGAGACCAAATTATACTACTCACATTCTATGTCAAGAGAATACCTTTTTTTTAATTTATCGAACCTTTTTCTATCCTGTACCCATGGGGTAGAACATATATTAAGTTTAGTAGACCTTAAGGGAAGTGGCAACACTAATGTCAATAGGTAAAATCTGGCAATACTAAATCAATGGAAAAAATGAAAATTTCAAATGGAGGATTTCGTTGGATTATTTGTCACAACCTTCGAAATGGATTATCTCAGCAAGAGTGTGTCAATGAACTCAGTTCTTTGTATGGTGATGAAGCACCATCAAAAACCACTGTTAACCGCTTGTATGGTGAATTCAATCGTGACCATACGATCGCTCAGTGACGAATTCTGTTAAGGTCACCTAAAAATAGGTTGTTGTGCTACAAAACATTGATGCTCTGCGTGAACAGATAAAGCGAGATCGTCATGTGACATACCGTGAGATTGAGGCATCCCTAAACATAAGCTCCATCAGCGTATATAAGATTTTGCATGAACAATTTGCCTTAAAAAAAGGTTTCTTTGCGTTGAATTTCGCATAATTTGACAATCGCTCAAAAAAGACTCGTGTGGATTGGTTTAAAAGACGTTTATAAGATATTCACAGGTGACGAATCATGAATAAATGCTTATAAGTCGGAAACAAAACAGCAATCGATCGTATGGGTTTTCCAAGACGAAACAAATCCAATAAAAGTTGTTCGTGCACAAAGCATTGCGAAGCAAATGATCGCCTGTTTCTTCGGCCGAATGGGTCATGTGGCCACTGTTCCGCTTGAGCAACGTAGGAGGTCAATTCTGAATGGTACACGATCATTTATTTGCCTAAAGTCTTCGAAGAAATTCGCAAAACCAACCGCCGAAGACGAATCACCCTCAAATCAGTGTTTTTAAACACTCAAAATATCGAATTGATGGATGGCGTAAGATCCAGCTCTGATTAAACACTCAATTATTTCTTTTTATTTCCAAACATCAAAAATGAACTGCGTGGTGAACGTTTTTCAACGTCCGAAGTAGCTGTTTTTGCGTTCACAACCCATGTTTTGGAAGTGCATCTATCGGAGTGGAAAAAGTACTTTGAAAGTCCATAAGTTTTCATGAAGAATATTTTGAAAAACAATAAAGCCATTTTCATTTAAAAATATTTGTATTCGCCATTCCCGAATTATAAATAGTGCCCCTCGGACTGATGCAAATTCGTAGCGGAACTCGAAATACAGGTCTTCGTCGCTTCTCAAGAAAATGTTTCTTTTTTCACATTGATGAGTATATAATAATTTTTAACATACTTTCGGGCGCTAAATGATATTATAGAATCCTTTTTTATTTAAAAAATATGAAAAATACATCTTGAAACATATACATTTTTTATTATTTTGTGTTTAATAAACAAATTGTTTTTGTTTAATTAATTATTTTTTTTCTTTTCCCTTAATTAGACAAAATGTATTCTCTTTCACTCACATACATTACTCACACACACATAAACGTCAAACCGTTTGCAATCGCTCTCTCCCTCTCTTTGTGTCTGCTTGCATATGTTGGTTTTTTCTTTACGCTTATGCGTGTGTGAGTCGCATACAAATACAGTTTTGACTTTGCAAACACACAATGTGCAAGGATTGTATTTACGAGCGCGCTTCAAGTTTTACGTGATTCCGTTGGCACTTTTGCCTGAAATATTAAATTTTAACTGGGTGTGACATCTGTACCACTAGCAGCAGCAGCAGCAGCACCAGCAGAAGCAGCAGCAGCGCCTTCTTTTGCAACGCAATGCAACAAATCAAATCTACATCAACTGCCAGACCACATAAATGTTAAAATAAAAACGATTAAAAAAAAAGGAAATAAAATAATTTAAAAACAAAAATAAATTAAGTTTAAATAGAAATAAAAAATGCCTATATAAACAGTTAACTGGTAGCTGTAGCGTACAGCAAAAACAACGAAATTTTGACCATTGCGAAAAAAGAAAAAGAAAAAAAAAAAAAGAAAAAACGAAACCAAACTAAAGAACTTAAATCAAATACAAACTTACTGTGATGTGTGGTGTTTCCTCAATTTGTCATAAATTTTTAAGTGCGAAGGTCAAAGGCGTAAAAAAACGCACAAACGAAGCGAACTCACAATCAAATCAGTGCAATGCGATGGCAGCAGTCACAAGAAGACTGATGACACGCAACTAACTGAATGTGTACATAAATTTTGCATTAAATTTTATATTATACATAATAACTAATTAAAGATATACATACATAAAATAAAATAATTAATTAAAATTAAACAACAACAACAACAACTACTAATAACTCAAATTAAATAATTAAAAACAAAAACAAAAAAAAAAAACGCGAAACTAATAGAATACTAAATGTATCAACAAAATGTCTTCCTAAAAACGTTGCGCTTCTATAAAAACTACTATTAAATCCTTAAGTTTATAAACCTCATTTTGTAATTCTGTTATTCGGAACGCATTCGAACGCAAAGTGGCTGGCAAAGGCGAGGCGTCGGCAATGTGGTCGAATGCACTATGTACTTTGGGCGTAACGAAGCCTTTATGCAACTGTCTCAGCATCAGGCAAGTGGCTGCAGCTGCTGCAGCCGCAGCCCAGGGTGCTGCCATAACAACGGATCCGAGCGCAACGAGCGGCCTGAACGGGGTAATAATGAATACCCTGCAGTACTGACGCGGTAGAAACGGTTGTACGGATTTGACTACTGACTGGTTGGTGCACTTTGCACGGCTGTTGCACAAAGTTACGATTACGAACTAATCAGTGATTATACATGGCTGATGCAGCGTCGGAACAGTGTACAGCAGCTGTGTAGTGTATTGACTCGAGTCGGTTTCCTTCGTTGAAATTTTCTGCATCAGACGTGTTTAGTGCTTAGACTTGAACAATTGAACCAATAAGTAGTATAGTCCGTGCGACCCATTGAGCCACGCCAGTACTGCAGGGTATCTAACTGCAGCAATTAAACAATTAACATAGTATACACTCACATACATATGCACATGCATGCATGTATATATGCAGCCAGAGAGATAGACAGACAGACAGACAGACAGACAGAAACAAACACATGAAATATGACTGATAGGCAACCGTCCTGCGCAGCTTCTATAGTAGAATAGTTGTTTGAAAATTGACCTGAACTGAACTGAGTTGAACCACACCTGTGCCCATATTAAAAGCATTAATAGCAGCACTTCCGGCTCCTGTAACATATGTTAAGAGACAATAAGAGGCCTCTATTGGTTATTTGCTTTCTATGCTTAGCTGCAACTACTACAAATGTATTTTAAAGTTTTCAAGACCCCCATGACAAACTGCTAGTCCTTAAATAAAAAATTTTAAGAAAAAAAATGCATAAATGAGTTTGCGAAGATTTTACTACTATGCGCAATACTACGACTTGTTGTTTGTTTCTTTTTTTTTTTTTCCTTTTGGCGCTGTTCTCGTAACTGGGTCACTAGAACGTACGCCTTACTCAAATGTCCTTGCTGCATTCGTGCGCTTTCGCTCTTGCTCTCTTTCTCTCTCTAGCTTACCTTTCATCTTAGTCGCTCCTTTTGTCAGTGTATCTCTTTCTTTCATTGCTGTTAAATAACAGCGCATCCCGCCTTAATCCCGCTTCGAATGTTAAGCCTCACCACTTCTCAAAGTACTCTACGCTTTTGTTACTAATGGTTTAATTTGTTTCCTTTGTCTTGTTGCAGGAGTCTCGTGGCAAGAGACCACTTAAAATTTGGGATAGTTGGCGAAATGTACGCAAAGGTGTTGTCGTCAGTACATTCGAGGAGTTGTTAGTTAGAGGTAAGTTTGCAAAGCCTTTTTGCTTTGTATATCTGAGAGCGCCAGTCAATCTGTTGCTTTTTATTCACTTTGTTTTTTTTTTCTTTTTTGTACACAAATTTCAGGCAAAGACAAATTGGGGGTTCCGGCTTCAGAGCCAGTGCGTGTTGTTCTGGAGTGTGATGGAACCCAAATCGAGGATGGCGAGTATTTTCGCACGCTGGCTAATAACACAGTACTGCTGCTACTGAGGCAGGGCGAGCGTTGGTATCCAACTGGTGTCGATGTACTAAAAGCTGGTAAGACTTAATAGATACCTACAAGTAAATAGGATTATATGTGTCTACGAGTGCAGTTGAAAATATCGGAAATGCTGTAAATATATGCTAAGCAAACTGTCATTTGTTCTCCTTTTTAGACAATCAAATTAATATGCAAGCCTGTTCCAGTTTTCACTTTCGAGAAGATTTTGCGAAATTAATTTCATTAAAATTGTGTTTTTTTTACGTTTCTGATAATTGAGGTATATTAATTCATTTGGAATTGAGAAAACAAGAATCACATTAATCAATGGAACTCCTTTTTGCAAAATCTTTCCGGAAGTGTAAATGAAACTGAATACCGATAGCGACATAAATGTTTTACTCTGCAGTAGTAACACCCATTTTTCAAACAAAAACAACAAATTATAGGGTAGACATGATTGTTGCCGCGGTAGCATTGTTCTAATCGTATCTCTAAATTGGTTCAGCTATTACGGTGATAAAAAGGTGGAAAAAATCAAAGAGTCACTTTCATTCTATTAATGTTTAAAGGGGCTTTACATAATTATATATGTACATATGTACAAATATGAAGAAAATATGTGTAACAGTAATTAAGAGAATTCTAGGCATTATTTTGTTTTGCTGTTAAATGTGTCGTGAATATGTTAAAAAAAGAAGATTTTCATTCCTTCAAAAGAAATCAACAAACTGTGGGCGAAACTTCCTGACACCTGTTGAATAACAAAAATAACTTAGCTACTTGTTTCGGAGTAAGAAATACATAGATTGAAATGGTATCACAACCAGCCCCAATTAGTCCAAGCTAGTTCAACCGAACATTACTTTAGCTTATCGAATTAATACTACACAATCTTGGGTGATTTTGTAAGTGAAAATGCCACTGAAAAAGGGCGTTTCTCAGTAGTATTAAATGAAAAATTTTAAATTATTTTAGATTGTATTTACTGTTGCAAACAAATCTATTGGAAATTAGTAATTTCTTTGCTTTCTTTGAACAACTGTTTGAACTGCCCTCGTATGCATATATGTATAACTATTTATATCCATATATATAGATTAATTAAAATTTGTTACTTGCAGCAATATCAGCTATACCCAAAATCGTCTGTGAGACGATTCACGCGCTCGAATTGCACGATGAGACACCATCCTGGAAAATTATGGATAATAAAGGGCGTGTCACGGTGGTCTTGCACTGGGATCAGCGGCAAGGTGGAAGCGGAGGGGGCGGCGGTGGTGGTAGTGGGGGCGGTGGCATTGGCGCCGGCAGTGGATTATGTTCAGCTGGCATCGGCAGCAACGGCCATTTGACATCTGACAAATATTCACCATCAAAGAAAGGTCTGTCCGCGCAGAGTTCGCTCGATAATAAATCCGTATCATCACAATCATCACAGCAACGATATGCCAGTCCACAAATAACTGTCATCAGCGACGAAGGTCCTGCGAGTTTATATCATACCGGAGTGGGTCGACCACCGGGCATTGTAATACCGGGTAGCAGTAGGCGTCTATCGAAAGGTGGTGGTTCCTTCGATAGCGCCGTTGGTGCTGTACATGTGCATACACCAGAATGCGCACATCATGCGCATACGCCCAGCCGTGCCGGCAGTCCCAGCACCACCGAGTGCGATTTCCATTGTTGTGCGTTGCACGAGGAGGGACGCAAGATAGCGGTGCACAAGAACGTCGCTACATCGCCCATACAAGACGGTACAACAAGTCCTCAGCCGCATCAACAGCAGCAGCATCAGGCACAACTAGCCATGTCATCGCTAATGGACACTGCAATGGGCGGCAGCATGCAAAGACGCACCTCGGGCACAAAGGGTCATGTGCGTTTTCTGGATATTGCACCGGAACGCGACAGTTCCGAAAGCGAAACAGAAAATACGGTTATGGAGGACGACAAAACAACAACGGAGAAATTCCTGCTACTCATCGATCAGCTATCTGTGGATCAGAAGCGACATTTGAGCATCAAGGATATTGGTATTATACTGGAGCGGCTCAACTCGAAAATACTCGATGTAGAACGGCTCGATCGAGAATCGGAGTCCGATGACTGCTATAACTGGACGATAAAGGCAACAATACGCGGTGATGCGCTGCGTGAACTCGGTGTGATCTATAATGGCAATTACTATGCCATATCCGAGCATCCTGGCTACAAAGAGGAGCTTGAGGAGAACGGCGAGGAAGTGGAGGAGGAAGATGAAGGATAGAATATAGGACAACAATTAAAAAAATATATATATACATATATGATAAAAGAAGAGAAATGCAACACAAAAGTTTATAAGAAATAAATAGTGAATGAAACAAAAGTAAACCCAAAAAAAAAGGTGGGGGGGGGGGGGGGGGTTAAACATTAGCAAACATATTTCATAGAATTTCACTGAATAACGAATATTAATAAACAAAATAAATTTAAAAAAAAATAAAACAGCACGAATCAACTAACAGCATAAAAAAGAAACAAACCGAACAGCATGTTAGCGATCCAACGTGTTTAGATCATTTTAACAGTATTATTTGTGAATAACACTGGGTCTCGTACTTATTAAAGAAACACATACATACACACATAAAAACATATGTATAAGAAGTAAAAAAAACTGTTAACGGATAGTCAAAGGACTCCATGATGATGATGATGATGATGATGATGATGAATGAAGCGCAGTTATTTATAAATTAAGTAAAAACAACAAAAATGAAACAAACTGAAAACCTTAATATTGAATAATAGAATTAGTTAAACAAACTCAACAAACAATCACAGTATACACCGTCATTCGCGTTCGAGTAGATTTTTGTACATTTGCCAGCAACAGATTATCCAATTGCCTTACATATGCGAAGCACTTCCGAAATACTCTTCCGTTACCATGTGCAATCCTGTTTCTAACACACATACATAGATACAACAATTAGCTAAACACTGAATAGGCACTATAACAGATATACAGATCCACATTTTCTGTAAACTCGAGTGAGCAATTACCGCCAAAACTGCATTAAAAAATAAAAAAAGCTGTTATTTAATTATTGACTACTACTAATTAATTAAACATACACATTGTTCGTTTGTTAATTGATATTGTTAAACATTGATTTAGTTAATTAAAATTAAAAAAGTTTGTGTATGTATAAAATAGCGTTAAGTTACGTTAACAATCAGTAATACTTAATACCTACATATGTGTAATTTAATTTGTTAAAAAAAAAAACAAAACAAAAAACACGAAAAGAAGAAAAAAAAAAAAAAACAAACATTAAACACAAATACTGCTAACGAATACTCGAATGAAACACAGAAGGCTTCCATTAGTTTGTCCCAACATCCTCTCAATGCTGCCATTAGTTAAAATCAACAAAATATAAACTAAATAAAAACAAAATATATACAAATATACATAATATATAAATAAAAAAAATAAAAATAAAAATGTTGGAAATGATGGATGACGAACAATTATAGCGTAATGCAAAATCAAGAAGTTCATGTTTCTACAAAATATGTTTGTACAGCATATCACAAGAATGTGTATAGCCAAAGAGAAAAAAAAAACAACATAAAATTATTAAATAATATTTATTAAAGATTTAAAAAATACAACTCTGTTTAAACCAAAAAAAAATTGAGCCGAGTCTGTACACATCGCTCTGTACAGACTAGGCGCAATTTAATACTGGTTTCGTTGATCGTTGTGTTGCACAGCTTTGAAGCAGAACAATAACAATTTGTAAAAAGACCAAAAATAGTAGTAAATAGTATTGATTTATAGCTGGCCTTAAAGTTAACCATATTGTTAACGCCTTGCATATAAAATTTTTTTTTTTTTCAACTACATAGTTGCCTTTACATTACAGTTAGAAAAATAATAGACATGTGAAAGAAACACAGACAATGTTAAGAAATTTTTGTTCTTTTTCAATACCAGAATAGTTGTACAGTTGTACCGTTAAATGCGTAACACAAAAAGTACTTCTATACAGTTTATTTTGTAAAGATGAAGAACTAGCTAGAGAGTATTCTAAGCTATGCAACACTACGATCAATAAACAACAATTTAGCAGAGAGAGAGAGAGAGAGACAAATCAACAATTTCGACAGTAAAAACTTATCACTTAATTGTGGTGAATTTTCAAAAATATTCTTGGTACACATTATCCAGAAAGACGATGGCAACAAAATTGAAAAATTTTGTGACAACTGCCAGCTGTGCATCTAATACGAGAGTATATAGTATTTATTTTCGTAGGCTGTAGCACTATATGTTTCCAAAGGAATTTTTTTAGTTATTATGGGGTATGTCAAGAGTATATCTTAGTATAGCTAGCTAAACATTTTTTCACTTGATCACATTGAAAAAAATTGGCTTTATTGCAAGGATTTACTTTTTGCACTTTAACAGTGGGGAAAAAAGTTTGTCATACGTAAACTTCATTCGTACCATATCGGATCTCCATTAAATATCTATTATATACATTTTGCTTTTAAATTTTTTCATTTTTAATTCTTTTTGGTACTTTCGAAACATATTATTGCGATATTCTGTACAAACAAAAAAAAACAAAAAAAAAAAATGCATAAATACACATAAATGCATTAGATCACAATTTGTTCAAGAACAACAAACACAAAATACATTTTAAGCGACGCCTATGATAAATGCAACAAAAGTCGCACCATCCTCTAGAGAATTTGTTTTTCAATATTGTAATAAATCAAGAGCTAGCGTTAAATAATTAAGAAATTATACAAAAGGAAAACAAAACAAAAAAACGATTAATGAATTAAACATAAATAAAAAGAAAATAATAAAATAAAAATAAATTATAAAAAAAAATAATTAAAAAATAGTGCAACAATAATAATAACCAATATGAGAAGAGAACACTGCCAGCAAATGAGAAAAAAAATCTAGTCTTAAATTCAGAAATGTTCTGTAAGTTTTTGCAACATTGTTCACCAATCGTAAATGCATGCATGAAGAAAAATCATTAAAAAAATTAATTAAAACAGCATAAAAGGAAAACTTACAATTCCACGTTGCAAAAAAAAAAAATAATAATATTAATAAATAATAACAAAGAAAAACCTTGGCTAAAAAATAGCAATTGAAATTTTTGAGGGTAAACAGCTGTAGTCGTTAAAGATGAAAGATGTCAACGTAAAGAAAGGCTCAGGTAAAGCTAGTAAACTTTATAAGTATTTTCCCAACAAATGATATATGTACTCTAATTGCCCGAAAGCTTTAGATAAGCACTTTTGCAACGCGCTGATTGGATACAGCATGATAAAGCTTTAAATTGTTGTACGTAGAAAAATACATTTTGGTGTCGTCGTCTAGTGTATGCGCTTGGTTTTCAAAAACAAAAACAATTTAAAAAAAAAACTGCTAAGCAACGTGGATAACTTTGGCGTTCAATACTACGCAAACTTTGCAGGGTATATATTTCAATACACAACAACAACATCAACAAGCCAAGTCAGATTCGGCAGTGCCGAATATTGATTGCACTACAGCAGTATATCAATATAAGGACATAGTTAAAAAAAGGAGAAAAAAAAAAAAAACAAACAGCCAAAGAATGTGCCAAAAACGCATAATGAATGTGCTTTAACACCCAACGAGAATTTTGAATTTTTGTGCTTAAATTTGTGGAAAAGTTCTAAATATGTATTTAGCAAAGATTTTTACAAATGTGCTGTTTAAATGTTCATCTACTATAATTGTACATTAAATAGTTTATACAATAATATACAAGAAATTAAATTTAATTAAAACTCAGTAAATTCAACGAAAAACCACAAAGAATTGTGCAAAGTATCGTATGTGAACAACTGAGCAGCAGTGTTTGAATTAGAGCTGGGAAAACATAGATTTTTAGACCGATACATCGTTGTTTTCATATGAAAAACATCGATGCATCGGTCTAAAGATCGATGTTTTTCCTAGCTGTAGTTTGAATGCAAAAACTTTGCTCAAATAAAGGGTCGTTCAATAAGTGTTGTATTTTGAAATTGATAAAGAAATGTACAAAAAATATTAAGAACATTCAAAAGCTTTCGTTTATTGACTCTCTCGCACACATGATTTGAATCGAAATCAAGTCTGAACATTTTTTTTAAGTAACTTAGTTCCGTTAATTAAAAAATATAATTTCTGAATAGCTGTTAAAGAAGTGTTTGTACGTTTGCCGTCAGTCTGTTAGTCCTAACAACTAAAGTTAATAACAAATGTGTATAATGTTCTTTAAAAGAAATTTAATGTAAAATAATTTTAAATTCCTAGTGGAAACTTAAAAAAATAAAATAAAACTTGATCAAAAATTGGTCAATAAGTTTTTAGAGAACATTACCAAATCACATAAAATTAATAGATAAAGAGCGTTAAAATATTTTTTTGATTTGATTTAATAAAAAATTAATACAGTGTCTGCTTTTTGGAAACAAATGAAAATTCATTTGTTCCCAAATATATTATAAACTTGTCGGAATATAAGGAAAAAAAACTAATAGTTTTTGGAAAAATATTTAATTTCGGTGCTATTAGCTCAACAACTAATTGAACGACTCTCGTATAACAGTTTAGAAAGAAACGCAACGAAACAACTGTTTGACTTCCATTAAAAGAAAGCATATTAAATTCTATTATAATGATTGAAATCAAAAAAAAATTCGATTATCTGAAAATCCGGACGTTCAAAATTTTTCAAACATTGTAAAAATGATAAAAAAAAAACAAAAATTAAAAAAGGAACCTAATTGATACATACATATACATATGTCCAACAAGCACAAAAACAAAAAAACGAAACACAATATGTTATTCATAGATATCATTATGCCGTTAAAAATTAATAAAGATAATAAAAAAAAAAAATAAAAAAATTGGTATTGAAGATCACAATTAAAACAAGAATAAAGTAAAAAAACAAAAACAAATCGAAAAAAGAACATTAACATAAATTAAACAAAACACTACTACAGTTTTAAATATCGAAATAAGTTAGTAATGTATAGAACGAAACTCATATTTACATACAAACAAACACACACACACACACACCACACACACATAGACAGATTTAGATCTCAAGGATGTGCATACAATGCAGCAGAAGATTTACATTACATAGTACGATTGACGAACGGATGCTCTTATTTGCGCGACAAAATATAAACTGAACTTTTCGGAATGATTTAGCGAAAATTAGTTCTTCAAAATGGTCGTACTTCAGCCTTTCGAAAACATTAACCAATTTAATGAATTTTTTTCCGAAACACTGGATAAAATACAAAATATGTACGAGTGCTCTTTTTACTAATTTTTAGGTAATTGAAATAAATCGTAAAATGACTCAAAATCTAAAATATACACACAGGCAGACAGACAGACATTTACGTAGTTCTCGCAGTTATAATGATGCAATCAGTTAGCGCAAAAGCTCAATACGATGTAAGGATCAATTAATATAGTTTTCAATAATTTTGTTAAACGAAAGATAAATACAAAAAATAAATAAATAATAAATAAATATATATTATTGATATATTAAAAACCATATAAAAAAACGAAGATAATTAACAAACCCAAACAAACCCTATGTAAAGACATGAAACAAATTTTTAGCTTAAGAATATAATTAAATATAGATTTTCAATTAAAAAAATAAAAAAATTAAAAAAAAAAAACAAATAATATAATAAAAAATAAGGGGCTACGTTGTGAAAAACGATTATCGGCAAATAAAAAAAAATTAATACAATAGATAATGACATGAAAAAGTTAAACAAAAAAGGTATAAAGAAAATTTAAAAAATAAAAACTTTAACAAATAAAATTCATATTGCAAATATTTAAATAAAATTAAAAAAAAAAAACAAGAAAAAAAAATACAACAGTCAAACTAAACGTAAGTGAAGGAGATAAGAATAATAACAAACAATAATGGATCCCAGAACAGAAAAGAAAGGTTATTTATGAAAAATGATTTAAACAATAAAGATAACAAAATTAAAATTATAAACAAAAATGGTTTTCATTAAATTTTTGTGTTAATATGTATTAAAATAATTATAAAACGTTGCAAAAATTATCGTTTACAAAAATGCACGAAATTAATGGGTAGTCTGCGCTATCGGTATCAACATTTAAACATTTTTAATGTAGTGTTTTCGTTATTGTATCTTCGCTAAGATAAGAGACTAACAATAATTTTACAAATCTTAAATCTAGTTGTGTATTACACTAAGCCCACCGGTTGGAGACTTATGTAGTTACAGCGGCCCTAAGAGCACATCACAGGGCTGGGAGGTCATTTCTCCTGAGTCGTGTTTGTATATGGAGTATGGTTAGAGATCTTGCGAGTGGGTTAGGGTGAGAGTTAAGTTTGCATTCGAAGTTCTGCTTAAATCATAATAATTGTGAGCCGTACGTCCAAATAGGCTTTATTACGGAGTTGTAAAGAAGTAATTTGTAGTCCAAGCTTAAGGGGACCGCGGATTTATAAGCCGTTGTAGGGAGTTGGCTTTTAGTTTTTTTTGTGTTTTCTTGGCTTCATATGTTTACGATAAGTGAGTTGTCTTTCGAGATGAATGCCGAGATGCACGAAGTCGTTGGCCTGTGGGATCAAAATGTTTTTTAAAGTCAGCGAGAAGAATGAGATGGTCTGCTAGTAGTCTAGTTGCTCTTATTGGGCATCGAGATCTACTTAAGATTGCTGTGTCATCAGCAACTGTGGATATGGTGAGTCTGTGATCCGTTGGTATGTCTGATGTGTATAGAACATATAACATAGGACCGAGAACGCTGCCTTGGGCTACTCCAGCTTTCATTTCAGACTCCTGTGTTATGTAGTCATTCTGACATTCTGTGAATGCTCTATTGCTGAGATATGATTCAAGAATTTTGTGAGTATTTTGGCGTAGCAATATTTTTATTTTGTACTTAAGTCCATCGAGCCAAACGCGATCACGCTGCCTGTGTTTTATCCTTTCCGGATTTAGGTATCATGACTATGACCGATTTTTTTCACTGAGTTGGAAAATATTCGCATTTAAAAATAGCGTTATACAATTTTGTGATATATGTCACAGCTGGGCTGGGAAGGTCTATGATCATTTTTGGGGAAATTAAATCATGACCTGCAGCCTTCTTGGGATTGAGCTGGGCTTTTATCACTTTATGAACTTCGTGGGTGTGAACTTTGTGAAGAACAAAAGCGTTTGTTGTCGGATTTGGCTGAAAAACTGTTCTTAAATGCGTTGCAAAAACTTCCGCTTTTTCTATGTCCGTGCGGGCCCACTTTCCAGTGTGGTCACTTATGGGTGTAGAGACTATAGCCGGTGGTTTATTGTTTCTATAGGGGAAACTTAGAGCTTGTTGGAGAAAGACGTTCGATGTATCGTCTCTGAGTGAGTTTTTCCTCGAGTTGAAGAGCTTTGCTTAGCTCACGTAAAGCAATTTTTAGATTGTGTTTAGAGGTTGGAGATCTTAGACACTGCCATTCCCTTCTTAAACGCCGTTTCGTCATAACTAACTGTTCCATATGACTGTTTGTTAGACTATGGTTATTCGATTTGGTTGTGGATGGTTGTGTCGTTGCTTATTGCTGGGTTCAGCTGGATATGACTGCTTATATACTTTTTATATTTGAGCCAGTTGGTTTTGTGTGTAGTGAGTTTATTGGGATATTATTTTAGTTGAGGTTTTTCCAGTATACTAAAAAGAACTGGAGAACGATCCGATGAGGGATGTGCAAGAGATTCAGCAGATATTAGATAACTTGAAATTCTTCGAGTTATTGCAAAATCAATGAGATCTGGGATTTTCATCGAATCTGTAGGACAATATGTTGGGGTATAGGGCGAGACATAGTTAAGCTTGTATTGCTATTACGAGATATGATCGATAAATCTGTTAAAGGAATTTTATTGCAGCTTTTCGCAAAAGTGGTTTGATGCATGGAACTGGAGAAGAAGAAACTGTGGCTAAGTCAGTTTTTCGGTCAAACAGGATATAACCAAAGTGTTTTGATATGGGTGCAATAGAATTTTTTGTCAATTTATTTGACCGATTTTGTGCCGATATATAAATGCAAGCCGGCTTTCTTTAGTGGAATCGATGGGGAAGCAAGGCTGCGCTTATGTTTTTTCTTGATGTGGCAATTGCTGGGCAGCTACTGATGAAGTTTTTCAGACTTCATTGTTGTTTATGCGTAGCTTCTTTGCTTGGTCGACTGCTAGACTTAATGATTTGTCCACACACAAACTTGATTAACAGCTACTAGCGTCAATCGACGCCAATTGGGCAACTTCTGGCTTATATATAAATGATGTTTTGAAATAGTTAACATTTGATTAACCGTATTGTATATATATTTATATTTTAAAGAGAAACCATAAATTGAACAGTACAACAATTAGATATACATAAATAACATTTAAAAAAAAACACTAAAATTTAGCAGACGGATGGATATGTAAAAGCAACCGCATTGCATAACACTATTAAGGAATGTTTTAACAACTTTTTCCACACGTGCGAAATTTATACTTTTGAAATGAAAAAACTAACACTTAATAATAATTAAACAATTTGTCAAGTGTTAAACGATTAAGATTTCTGCAACGTGTTAAGAATTGAGAATCACATGAGCAATTTTAAAACACAAAAGAACAACTTTAATACGACACAACTTGTAGGTTGCTGTTATTTAATACTTAGCAGCTATTAAAGTGGTGTCACCATTTTTGTTTCTTTTGACTTCTTATTGCTGCCACTACGGAAGACTCGTAGAATCTTCCAACGTTTTTTCTTTGAGCCCTTATCAGTTAAAGATGATACATCAGCAATGCTGCCGTTAACAACGTTGCTGCTGTATGACATATGGAGCTGCCCTTCAGAACGCGCAGAGCGCATACCATTGTGTTTTCCAAAGGTTTTAATTTTTTCCGGTTCTACGGTATTCGTAACTTCGTCAATAACAATGCGTGGCACCTCAGGCAGTGCACCTAACATTGAAATGGTATCATCTTCAATGGGTGCAGTGGGTCTGAAAAAAAAAAAAAACAAACAATAAAATGGCTACAGATGATTGGAATTTGCTTAAACGTTCGTTAGTTACTTACGTGTGCAAGTCGCGTGCATAATAAGGCGTTAGTGTATCGCTTTCAAGCAATGATTTACCAAGCTTCTCCCAGAAATTGAAGAGCACATTGTTGTTGTACCTTAGGTGCGTGTAGATCTTTAGTGTTTTCGGTACGGATGTGTGGCCTTTGTAGGTTATTGGTATTATTTTGCGTTTATTTTCCTCTAAAAATTAATTTAAAAAATCAGAAATGAATAATTAATATGAAAAGTTTTAAGTAGAAATATGTGTTCTCATATTTTACATCACTAAAACTAACGTTCTAAGTGCACATCTTTCTATTAGGAGTCATCCTTGGTTTAGATACCAAAATTTGAGGTCTTTGCTAATCTCTGCTGCTTTCTGAACTCTCGGGAACTAATCTATAGTCGAAATAGTCTAATTACAATTGCTGTGTTTGATGTATAGCTGCCCTATTTTTTGTAAGAACAAACGCATACCAATTTTGTAGATAAGTGACTTGAAAATTGTGATATAAGTTTAAATTTGAGAAAAAAAAACTGCTGTCATATAAAGGCGCAAAGTATGTAAGGAAATTATAATTGGCTCTTGACTAGCCATTATTACTCGATTATAAAAAAAAAGAAATCAAATACCGAACAGTTCCGTCATGCGTCATTATTGTGTATACTACGCTGAAGTTAATCGATTTGCAATAAAGACTAATTTTCAAATATAAAAAACAGCAAAAAATGGAAATAAAACTGAAATCAATAGGAAGATTAAAGACGACTTACGAATTTGTAAGGCTTGCGTATAGTTGACCAAAAAGGCATTCTCGGGGCTACGCAAAAAGTCCTCCGTTAGTACGACAATTAAATGCTTGCAACGATCCTCAATCAAACGTATTAGTTCGACATGCTCGAATGGTATGCCGGCAAGCATATCGCGATCTTTCAAATACATCTATATAAAACAAAATACGTAAAACAATTAGAGTCATTTTTATACGAATGCACACAACAACAAGCTTACCTTGAAATTAAACATTGGGCTCTCGAGTTGCTCGATTATCTCGACTGCCTTGTTAATATCGCAATCAGCGTAGAGTACAAATGCATCATATTTTTGCAGCGGACGTCCGCTCTGCACACAATCTACGTCATCATCCGTTATAACATTGTAGCCCTGTTCAAAGCAGTTCATTCCATTCTCCACTGGCACCACTTGCTCCTGTATTTGTTTATTTCGCTGCTTTAGAATGTACTGGTCGGTGTCTTTTTCTAATTGAAATTAATTAATTCAATGAGTCACATAGTTAAATAGCTTCGAATAGAATACAACATTCACGTAATTGTTTATAGTTTAATTCGATTAGAAGAATTTTTCATTCATCGTACAATATTAACTTACGCAAGTTCTCTTCTACATCGTCGCACACATCCCAACGATCGATGATGCCCAAGTATTGCTGTAGATAACCAATTTTCGCCTTTTGTGGATTGTTCTTTATCCAAAATTGCAATACTTTTTCAATGGGATTGTCCGTAGTTATGGCTGTCTCATCGCAAAAGTTCCGTTGCTGTGAAAGTGCAGCAATGCCACGCCAATCGCGCTCATAGCCCTCCTCCGAACGTAGAATTTTCTTGCAGTTCAGCATTCGGGCGAGCTGCTGCCTTGTACGTGCGCTCAGCGCAGTCAGTGGGGTGTGGTTGAAGTGAGGACTATCCTCAGTGAGTACACAAATGTTCATAGTCATTGTTGCGTCGCAGTTCGTTCAGTTGATATAGTTGTTGTATGGCGGAGTCTGACCTTGTACTGTGCGCACAATGGAAACTAAACAAACATAAACATAAGCACATACAAACCAGGCTAGATATCAATATACATATACTCGTAGGTAAGTAAACAGTAATCAGAAAACACATAAAGCTCAGTCTAATCGAATTTTTCATACGCTTCCCTACTAATACACCAAAGGAGCAAGTATTTTACGTGACTTACCATTTGTGCAAGACATTTTTATAATTTTAAAAAACTCGAACTCTATGTATCACTGGAATTTAAGTCTTCAAAAAAATCTACTGTAACACGAACCAAAAAGATGAATTATCGAAACTGTTCAAAAAAAAACTATAATTTACTCAGAAAAAACCCCCAACTAAGACTTTAGTTATAGATTTGCTTTGTCGCTATATTTCGATTTGACAAATATAAAAAAATGTTACATAAAAAAACTAAACTTTGGGAGAGCGATAAGTGTGCAAGGGGTCTCCGCCTTATAGTTGACCGATCAAGACTTATGTGAATTCTTTTATTCTGACTCTAAGTTCGTTTAATACAATCTATCTGAACAGTGACAGAGCGAGAGAAATGGAGAGTTTTAAAGACTCTAAACTTAATAGTCGCTTAGATCTAGATATGCATACAGATAACAAGACAGACAGACATGTCTATATAGGCTCGACTTTAGAAGTTGTTACAGAATTTATATATTTTATGGGTCCTACTACTGCCTGCTATATACATTTGCACTAACTTAATATATCCTCTTAGTCTATGAGTACAGGGTATAAAAAAGTGTAACATACATCAAAACTAATCTAATTTGAGATTACAAAATTCAATGGTATTCACCACTTTCATTTTTCAAACTAACCTGATTTACAAATTGTTAAATTTAAACCCTAAAAGATTTGACTCAAAACTCAGAGATGAGCCGGAACAAACAGACAAAAATTAAAAAAAAATGTATTTTGGTGTATGTCCCGTGTATACATCAATATGCATTTAGTAAAAAGCGGTTATTTTAATATTACAAACAGACACTGCTATTTTCTTTATCTGTATAGATTTGTATAAAGATGTTTGTTTATATCATAGGTTTGTATGGGGCTATATTCTTCAGTAGGCCAATGTGGTCCTAAGTTAGATGTTTGATTAGGATTAATAATGAAAAATGACGAAAACTTTATGTACTGACATTATAAGCAACCGCTATGGAAGAGATTCAGCAATTTCCAGCATAATTTCCTTGAATGGTTTGATGTTGATTTGTCATTTACGAAGTAAAAAAATTAAAATGTCTGTACCACTATTTAATTCTCATATTAAGTTGGACTTATTATATTATATGACAACATATAACAGGAGTCGCAAATAAAAGCTGGAGGACCACTAGGCGGCGTTCTCGTTTCTATGTTATAGGTTCCGTACACATCACACATACTAACGGATCACAGACTTAAAACATCCTTATATGCCCATGACACAGCAATCTTAAGCAGATCTCGATCAATAATAAAAAAAACTAGACGACTAGCAGACCACCTCACTCTTCAAGAAAAGTGGCTAGCCTACTGGCGTATGAGTAAAAAAGTAATTCATGTTAAACATAGGTACTTTTCTATCGCAAAATCTAAACACAATTATGATCCCAAATGCCAATGACGTCGTGCATCCCCAACTCCTTACTCTAGCTTATAAATTTCCAGTCGCCCTTACGCTTGGACTTCAAAGCCCGTCTTTACAATTTCGACATAAAACGTACGTCTCACAGTTATGGGGCCAATTAATCGGAAAGCAAGTATAGGCTCTGCCGTGTAAACTTTTATAGTACTGAGAATGAATCTACTTTAGACTCTGCAGGTACCCTGCCGCAATATGTTTGATGCATGAGGCTTACGTCCGGACGTATGTATTCGCATACGGCCAGAATGTTGCATTTGCCAGATCAATAACACAGGCCGACAAATTTAACAATCGGATTCGGAATCAGCGACCCCAAAATCACAAGATGGTTTGGTCTCAGGCAGAATTTTTTTGTGGATGGAAAAAAAAATATTTTAAAAAAGCGAACAAGGTTTAAAAGGGGAAGGGTGGTACTTTCAAATGCCATAAAACGATTTTTGATAATCGTTTTTTTTCCTTCCGTCACGTAACCTCAAAAACTGCAAAAAAGGGCGTTTTTTCACTATTAGGTTAGGATATCGAAAACCAGACGTAAAGGAGCAATTTTAAGCACGGATTCGGATTTAGCGCATCAATATCCTTTGTGTACGATATATCTAGTCTCTGGGCTAAAATTTTGTAGGCCTGTGTAATTTATTTTAGATTCATCATGGCTTTCGGACGTTCCCAACATGGATTCATTTTTAAAATATAAACACTGTTATTAATGTTTGAACAACCATTTCCACTGATATTAACAATAATCCAACAAGATAAACAAAAAGGTTTGGAAAACCGCATTTATAAATCTCGCTTAATTTTCCGTTATTTATTAATCACACCTCGTAAATATATAAATAACATTCACACCAAATTTGATGGTACTGGCTTGAAAAAAAATATTAAAAACGATGTAGTCTAGTCTGCTTGACTTTAAAATACACTTCAAAAGTCCATCATAGCCAAGAAAGATATCTAAATAATCTATGGCAATATTTAAAATTAACTGATTTCATTTAAAAAACATATTTTCAAAATAATTTCAATTAAGTAATAAACTAACCAAATTTTTTTTGTCTTTTCCTACGATTCACAGATTTTTTTATTTAATTATCTGTTTAAACTGCAGCTAAAAAGTAACAAGTGTTTAATTCAAGTAAAAGCTATATCTGAGTTTTATGACTATTTTATACCCTCTACATAATATATTTTTAATATCCAATTATTTTCTTCTTAAAATTTTAAAGATTTTTTTTTTTTAATTTGACGTTGGAAGTAAACAGATTTACAACAAAATTGTCAACAAACTCAATTTAAAAATTTAGATAACAAAATATGGGAAAATATTTTTTGAGTTAAGGCATGATAACAATTAGCAAATATATTAATTAAACAAATGTATTTTTTTAATTAATTCTTTGAAACGGTTGCGAGTCAGTAGCGAGAGTTATCTAAGACTACTTTACGTTCGAAAACTGTTCTTTAATACTTGTTGTACTGATCATGAATATATACACTCTATATTAAATACAATTTAACATTTAACAAACAAAATTTACCGTGTAGGGCATAAAAATGGTATTGCCATGGCAAAAGTAAAGAAAAAACGATCGTGTGCAAGCAGCTTAATATATTTTATATGAATATATTAAAAAATTGTAAACGTTGCTCTTACAGATTTTTTTTTTAATTTTAGAATTTCTTCGGATAAAAAAGTCAAACAAAATATGATTTTAGTGTTTGAAATTGAAGTATTTAATTGCGCTAGAAGCAAAGGTATTACCTTCAAAATTAAGGGTCATTTACTGTTGTAGTGTAAACAGAGACAGACTAGTAAAATCTTCTAGTTCATCAATTAGTTTTTATTGTCTCTGAAGAGTCAATATTAGGGACGGACAAACTGATAATACACCATGTGTGAAGCGTACAAAAATGGCAGATACATGCCTACATACATACATAAACACATACTCGTACGATATAAAAAAAAAGGTGATTTAGCTGTTATTGTTGCCAATAATGCGCGTAATAAAAGTCAGCAGACTATAGACATAAGTTTCGCGGTGACGGGGACAGACGAACCGACGGACGGAGGAAACGAAAGCCGTTATCAGCTAAACGAGCGAATGAATATGTATAAGCCAATTGTCGCTGACAGACTTGTTCAATATCTGTATCTGATACGGTTTTAGAGTCGAGCAGGGCAAAGCAGGTGCTTAGCCCAAAATTGTATTGGTGTCGTACACCATGTATATTTGTATGTACCTTGTTTCACTCGCTGTTGCAGCCACCTTTTCACCTTGACTGCTAATGGCGTTTCTTTCTATGATTGTTGCACCTGCAGCAGTTAATGAGTTCATCAAATCAACTGCGAGCAATTGTAGAATAAACAAATTTCCCAGAAAGCTAGCAGCAAAGCAGCAGCAAAACGAATTTTGTTGTTGTTTGTTGATTTGCCATGCGCCATTCGCTCTCACTTTAAAATGCAATTATTTGTTTATGTATGTAAATTAATTAAAACGCGGCTTAGTGCAGCAATTATTGCTACATTATCTGCGTACGCGCAAAGCCTTTAGGCCTTATTTTTGTTTTAAGTATATTTTATGCAGTATTATTATTATGGAATTATTAGGATGCGCAATTAACTCAACTGTGCGTCGTATCGATACAGCTGAAGTACTAGAGATGTGAGTTAGAAATTTGTTGAAGAGTTTTGCGATAATGATCCGAACCGGGTCAGACCGGTTCGTACAATATCGGGTACAAGCGATTTTAGATCGGTCTACAAGCGGGTAAAACGACCGATATCGATCGTAACAATAGGATGAACCGCGAATTTTAAAAAATAACCATCAAATTTGATATAAAAAAGTTAAGAGCGTCTGCTAGCAAAGATTCTAGTAGTTGCCGCTGAATAACTTTTTAAGTTTAGCGAATTTAATTAATTTGGATCTCCTTTACTATTTTAGCAACTTAAACAAGCGTGAACACTTGGCACTTATTTATTTATGATCATGCCATTATTGACGATCCATTGCCGAACGTCGTGCGCGAAATATTAGTTTCAACAGCGTATATAAGATTCTGCATGAATAAATTATGGTTTACTCTTTTTTCTTACATGTTTCATGCATATATTTTATTTAAATATGCACCTTTTGTTTGTGTCACAGACACCTTTTGTTTAAATTGAAAACTTAAGGTTTTCCACCCTATTTTTGTTCTTGGTTAGAGTCATACTTATCGGGTAGGACACAAAAAGTATTATTGAACAATTGTTTATCTAAGACTATAGTAGTGTCTTCTGGTGTTCCCCAAGTCAGGGAGTCACCTTGGTCCTACATTGTTCAATAATGTTATAAATGACCTTCCCATTGCTAGTAAACATGCTCAAATTATGTTTGTCATTTTGATTTGAACTTCCAACAAGTAGTCTTAATTATCTAAACTTAAATTTCTCAAAATGTAAATGTATGACATTTCATCGTAGGAACCTATTTATAGTAAATTATTTGTTAAATAACATTGTCCTTGGTAGATAATATTGTTATAGTGATTTGGGTATCCTTATGGAACTCAAACTTATTTATAATAATCACATTGGATCAATGGTAGTCAAAGAAGTTTAATGACCCCTATACCACTAAACTCCTTTATATCTCACTTGTCCGCCCCATTTCAGAATTTGGTTCCATGGAACCAATTTTTTTTTTTTTTTTTTTTGATTAACCAAGACTTCAATACGGTCTTCTGTTCAAAATACAGTTTCTTCTTTTTGCTCTTCACAGTCTTGATTCGAATACCCAAGTAAATCTTCCATCTTATAAGTACAGATTAAAATTAATTGATCCTCCAACTCTTTTTCTCATGCAGATCTATGCTCTCTGTGGTTTTTCTTCACAAAATTCTTATTGCTGAAATTGATTGCACTTACTTGTTTCAATCAATCTCATTCAATGTTCCTTTTCAAACAACTCGCCATTTTGTGCCAATAAAATTGCCTTTTTGCCCGACAAATTACGCTCTCGCTTACTCACTTCGAGCTCTCTATTCTATGCACAATAAATTCGCTTCTTTTTTTCTTTTCATTCGTCCTTGAAACGCTGATCTATCATTTTCTTTCAATTTCTTTGTTTTTATAATTGCGCCCGCTTGAACCACTACCAAGCTGTGAATAGGGCCACCGTCGCACAACCAGGCGGCCAAACAAAAATTCCTCCGCCGTGTCTGAGTGGTCGCAACTTTCTTTTTGTAGCTTTAAGTAACTTTAGATAAATGTATACTTAAATATAATTATTTTATATATTAAAGCGACTGTTTAATTAAATATTAATAATAAATAACTATTTCATCCTTCGTCTTTTGGCAATTTGTGTATTCCTTTAGTATTCTGCATCATCCATCAAATTTACTTACATATACTTATTAGAATCCATGTTCAACACTTTGTATACAATAGAGAATACATAATCTCGTTGAATTTTCAATTTTAGTTTATTTATTCATGTTAATTAAACCTGTTTGTTACAAATATTGACGCTACACTGGTGTTACAATTTGATTTTTCCATTTTAATCGATTTCATTTTTGTTTTAATTAGAATTTTTCCTGTTGTACGCCATTTAAATATTACTTCTGTCTGTACTCGCTTAATTGTCAGCTTTTTTATGCAACACGAAACATTTTGAGATGTACACTCTGTACTGATAATTTTTTTGTTATAATATTTTTTTGTTTCATTTTTGTTTTGATTTCAAAGCCTTTAATTGTCTCTCATTCAGTTAACTCTTTATGCTACACAATTGATTGCATTTGAAATTTTTTCAAAATATTTTTTTTATTATTTTTTTTTCTGTATTTTTGTTCAGCTTTTGTCGATGACTTAATTATAATTTTGAAGTTATTTGTTTTGTGTTTTAATATTATAATTTGATTCTTTTTTTGGTTTTTTGGTTTTTATGTGGCCTGTTTGGGTATTTGTTTTGTTTTTAAATGTGATTGGGAATGCTTTGTTTCGTTATCTGTTAATGTTTCTGTCTAATTAAGTAGTTTTGATTCCGTTACGCTTAATGCTTATAATTAATTAACGAACCATTGACAAAATTTAACAAGTGTATCACTTCGCCGTGATTGACTATTTAATAATACATACATATTAATACGCTTTGAAGAGTGAATTTGATTGTATTCGTTCACACACACACAAGCACACCACGAATTTTATTATACAAATTTTACATACATAAAAAATTCGTTTCTCGTTTTATCTCACAATTAATTTACTATTTTACTTTATAAACTTCTTTTGTTTTTGTATTTTTTGTTTGATTTTTGTTTTAAAGCCATCAATTTATACTAGAATGACAAACATCAAATCCAAATACATAGTTCATTTAGCTGACATTATTAACAACAATAGTTACATAATATGTATTCATTTGTGTTTTTGTTTATTTTTATCTAATTGAACAGATCAAACGTTTGCATTTGTTACGACTATGGATAATACGAGGATATCGTTAAAAATTCTTCAAAAAACTAGTTTAGCCTTAATGAGTTAATTTACAGTTTTTAAGATTTATGTCAAATTTAAATTAAGTTAAAAATGAGTTCTGAAAATATTGCATTTCTTTCGATTTTCTAGTTAACTTTAAATAATATAAATTCAAAGTGTTATGAAAACAAAATGGCGAATCCAAAATTATACGAATTTCAGACTTTTAAAATAGACGGATTTTAAAAACCACGTTCTTTAGCATGTAAACGTTAAATTAGGTTAGGTTTAAATTTATTAAATTAAGTGTACAGCTGTGCGCTGCTTTTTTTTCTATAATTATAGGACTGAACAATCTCAATTTAGGTATTTTTCAAAATGGCACAAAAATAAATAAATTCTATACATGCTTAAATTAATCATAATCGGTCGCCTTTAACGGTACGGATAATCGATGTAAAAAGAAACCGCGGTTGCAGTCGAAGCCTAAATTAAACAATGCACAGCACCTGTTTGTATAGAAATAAGTGTTGTA
The DNA here is from genome assembly GCA_035044805.1 of Leucophenga maculata. Taxonomy (NCBI): domain Eukaryota; kingdom Metazoa; phylum Arthropoda; class Insecta; order Diptera; family Drosophilidae; genus Leucophenga; species Leucophenga maculata. The sequence continues at coordinate 1,887,317 of JAWNNP010001173.1, forward strand.
AAATGTTAGCAAGATTTGTGTATCGAAATTTTTTTAAAATTTTTAAATAAAACAAATAAAAATTTACTGAAAGGCCTAATACACGCATAAAATCTTATATGCAAAACTATTTGTACTTATTATACAATAAATATTAAGTAACTCAGAAAAATATTAAAGTGTACAGAAGAAGATTTAGTATTACCCTCGTATATCAATCGTTTAACTGCAAAATATTTACACACATGCAAAATATTATTGAGCCATGTCTCAAATGAAATACTTCAATAAATTTAAACAGTTTTAGAGTTAGTATACCAAACTTCGTTACGGAAGTTGATGACAAACACTTTTTAAATATTGGCTTTGTACACTTGTCTGCCATTTTATACATATCTATTATATATATATATATATATATATATATATATATATATATATATTTATATATATATTTAAATCGAATCAGATATGCGACATATTTATTCAAAATTACACTAAACGTTTGAGCCTATACTAAATTGTATTTCATTTTTTTATTTTTTATTTATCGTTTTATTAAGTTTCATTTATTATACGCTTTGTTAACAAAGATATGCACTCAGGCGCAGACTAAGGCTCATGTTTTTCTTCTTTTTTTTGTTTGTTTATTTATTTTTTTTTTTTAAGTGTTTTAAGACTTAGTCTTGTTTTAAGCTAAAAATCTATTAGTTTCAGTTTGGTTGCAGTACAAAGATAGATCTGTCTATATGCGTCGTCTGTATATGTACGTTTGAGTGTGTGTCCTTGTCGTGTTGGAAGTCACAGTTTTTTTGTGTATGTGTTTATGTTGGTTGTTGGTTTTATCATTACTATAAAAAAAGTTTTGCATTAGTACAAAAGATTCGAAATGCTATTTCGATATTTGAGCAATGACAGGCCAAATCACATGAAAATTGACAGCGCTAATAGACTAGGAACGGTCTTACTTCAATAGCTGAAGACCGAAATGCACGACAAATTGCATTAGACTCCCGTAGGAAAATAATAATATTATATAAATACATACAATGTACACATATGTATATGTATATGTATGTGTATTATATAGCTTACAATATAAATCAATAATAATAATAAAACAGCGTACATTCTTCATCGACTTGAATCGCAAAAAAAAAAAAAAATAGAATAACCATTTATTAAATCGTATTTCAGCACTCGCACGGTACTATCTATATCTTTCATTCTTATACCTTATGAAACCTATAGAACGTTGTGTCTGTCTACTAATAAGGCCAAAAGCGATAGGCGGCATTTACGAGTTACATACATATGGTATCTATGTACATATTACATATATATATATATATATACATGTATGTATAATCTAATCAATTTATTGAACATATTTTCAAATTGGTTTTACTTCTAAATGAGCAAAAATTTGACAGCCTTTGATTTATTAAATTCGCCAAGTAACAAGTAGCATACAGTGGCTCAAAAAAGTAGTGTTTAGACAATTAATATGTTTATGATTTACAATCAGTTTATACTGTGTAATTTGAGAAAATTAAGCAAAACCAACCACCGAAGATAGATAATTCTTCAGCATGCTCTCATTCAAGAAGCTTTTTGAGCACTCAAAACAATAAACTATTGAAAACAGATATTTTAAAGCACGAACTAAGTGTGTTTAGAACTCAAAATCTTAATAAAGAGCTGCATAAATTGAAGAAGATTCAGCAATGTTAGATAAGATCAGATTCTACAGATGTTACTATAATCTACAACAAAAAGTTTTGTTTGTAATTTTTAATATTAAGAATATTTGAATAGTTTTAAATTTATGTTACGGTCGTACTACTTTTTTGATTCACTGTATGTTATGTATTTATAAATATTCACCAACTGTCGCAAATTTTTGATGCTGCTGCAAAAGTAAACTCAAAAATATATTAAAGAAATAAAGTAATACGTAGGAAAACACGTATTGAGAAATTTTGCAAAAATATACGCGCAACTTTCTGCATACATAATTACAAATATACATAAGACTATTTAAAATACAATACATATTAAACGATCATTCAGTTATTCTAGTTATGCATATATGTAATTTAATTTATTAACAAACATTTCACAATCAACATTTCAATCAATGTAATCGGCTAATATTATTCGTTATATGTATAATACTTAGTCAACATCATTATCATCATAATTATCCTCATCATCATCATCATCAACATCAACATCAACATTTTCAAAATTTTCTACTATTCACTTACAAATTTATACTCGATATTGTTCCAAAGACAAGCTCGTTTTTGCACTTAAGCGGCTTTTGCATTTACATACATACTAACATATACACTATATAGTATTATTTATATAGACAATACATACAGTAATATCGCTTCTTCATGTACATACGTATATAGGGTATGTGTATGTTGTATATCTCTAGTAAATATAGCAGCAAATCGAACGTGAGAGCACAAAAGTATCTCATATCGCGGAGATGGCACTTTCACGCACGTTGCAAAAAAAATTTCAAATATTAAATTTTTATCGATTTTTTTGTTTTTTTTTTTTTTATCGTGTAATCGATAACTGTGTGCGCGTTATTAAACTAAGCTACAACAAATTGTATTCAGCTTCAACATTTAACTGCATCATCATGTAAGTTTGACAGCTGATCAGCCACGCCCCTATTTACGCTATGGACCATGCTGCATTGCCACTAATGAGGCGCTCTCGGTAATATTTTTGCTATAGCGTGCACGATCCAATGTTTCCTTTATACGATCGTTCTCCAGGCGTACTGCGTTAATAAGTGAAAAAAAAGAGAAATTATATAACGTTAATATATAATATATCATGTATAGAATCATAAATAATTGATATAGTATAGTTGTATATATGTAGTTGAAATCGTTTAACTTCAATGGAACGTTGCGACTTTTCACACTTTTGGAATATTTTGTTGATTCGTTTTAAACTGCGTTTGAAGTAAATGTCTGTTGATGATGCTTTCAAAGTTCTCATCAAATCAGACTATTTACTTTAAGCGCAATTTAAATCTGCACTTTACGTTGGTTTTATGTGTACACACACCGATTTTTATATATAATATTTTTTTTCACCGCGATTAAAGATTTTTACGTATATCGTTGAGATTCAACTAACAGATTTTCAATATTTCCACACATAAATATATGCAGACGCATATACAGTCTTTGTCCTTTGAAAATATAAACCCAGAGTAAAACCCATAAAAATATGATGAACAGAGAAACTTAGTAAAATTAAATAAGCAACAATTTAATCATTGAACCAGAGGAAATATATTTGTTGTATACTGCAATCGCTGCTATGCCAATTTTTCACCCAATATTTCTTTTTGTGCAGAGAAGAACTCTTCCTATCAGCGAACTCTGCTGTCGGGAGCAATGAGAGCTGTTAGAGAGCGATATCGGGAGAAACGAGTTTTCAGACGCAAGCAAAAGGAGCAAGAAAGGCGGGAGTTTGAAGATGTTGAGATGTTACGCGACAGAAATAAAGCTCGAAAATTCTATCAAAAGGTCAAGCGTCTGACTGAAGGTTTTAAGCTCGGAGTAACTTTCTGTAGGGATGACACTGGAAATCTGATAACGGATGAACAAGAATCACTGAGATTATAGAGGAGTCATTTCTCCAACCTGCTCGGAGGCGATGAAGCGCACAATTCAGCCGATAGAGAAATGACACCGGAACCATCAGTTAATGTTGGCACTATTTTAGAGCCACCGGACTATAACGAGGTCGATTCAGTTATTAAAAAGCTAAAAAATAACAAAGCGGCAGGCTCTGATGGGCTGCCAGCTGAGTTATTTAAGACCGGCGGCGAAGAGTTGGGTAGGAGTATGGATCAACTTTTATGCAAGTTATTGTTCGATGAACGCATAACCAATGACTGGAATCTCTGTGTTCACTGTCCTATTTTTAAGAAAGAAGACCCCGCTGTTTGCGCCAACTACCGCGGAATAATTCTCCTTTCTAGCGGATATAAGATTTTGTCGCGCGTATTGTGTAATAGACTGAGGCCATATACGGATACACTGATAGGACTATATCAGTGTGGCTTCAGACCAAAAAGGTTATTCAGTGACCAAATATTCACATTACGCCGAATCTTGGAAAAGACCCGTGAGTTCAACAAAGACACTCACCACCTATTTGTCGATCAACACGCCGATACGATCGAAGTTCTTCGTCGCCCTGTCTGCACTAGGTATCACGGCAAAGATTGTTCGTCTTTGCATGACGACGCTATATAACACATAAAGCGTGGTCAGGGTGGGAAAAAACATCTCCGACTCCTTTGATACCAAAAGAGATTTTAGGCAGGGCGATGCTCTGCCGTGCAATTTTTTTATTCTTCTGATTGAATTCATAATACGTCAGTGCCCGTACATACAGAGTATGTCGGACTCGATCTTCCAAAAGAAAGTGTTGATATTATTGGTACGCAGGAACGGAGAGTCAGCAAGCCGTTCTCAGAGATTGAAAAACAGTCTCGGTTCATGGGTATTTGATGTATTTGGTGTCTTCTCTAACTCCGTCATCGCGTCTTGGACGGTCAGTGACGATGGAGAATTTCAACTTCAGTGTTGTAGAAAACTCCGTCTATCTTGGAACAAAAATAACCAGCAACAACAACGTCAGCCTGGAGACCAGGCGAAGAATCACACTTGCAAACAGATGCTTTTTTTGGGCTGAGCAAGCAAATGAGAAGTAAAGCCGTCTCTCGAAAGACGAAAATAAAGATCTTTTATCTATTGAGTCAGATGAGACAGCGTTGAAAGTCTTCCGACGCCGAAATAGAGGACGACCGGGCACTCGATGGAATGACCAGGTATGGAGAGATCTCTTCGTACTTGGCATTCAAAACGACTGGCGCCAGCGCGCACAAGGCTTTGGAGGCTGACGCGCCTTCCTAAACGCGGTCATGACCGGTAAACGGTTGACGGCCACTTAAGTAAGTAAGTAGTTTTTATGGAGCCATATTTTAAAAAACAATAAAAGCCATATCCATTAAAAAAATGTTTGTTATTATTTGCTATTCCCGAAATGTAAATAGTGCCCTTCGTATAGTTTGATGCCAATCTATTGGGATTTTTATGAAAAATCAGATTCTTCATGTACACCATAAATGATGTAGCTCTATTGTTCATCTGGAAAAAAAAAACACAGTCGATGTGTCAAACTCATCGAATTAAAAATGGATGATTCACATATCGTGCCCTTCCTCCAAATATCCATCTACTTTTGGAGTCTTGTATAAAAAACATATTTACTACTTAATACTTAATATGGAGTTTATTTTAGAGTAAATCATTCCCATTGGAACTAATTTGTAATTTGGAGTCTTCTTGAGAACAAATGCTTCACATGTTTAACAAAGCGTGTACCTTGCTTAAGGGATATATCCCATTGAAATTATATATATTTGATTGAAAATCAGTGTGAATGACTTTGAGCTTTGGTGGTTTTGACAAGATGATCCAGAATATATTTAACATATATTGTATAGAATCGATCATTCAAAAATTCTACATACTTTTGTAGAACACTATAACTCTGAAACTGTTGCCAGATTGGTTTATATCAAGACATGTTCGAAACGTTTATACAAGTCTAACGCGCATTTTCGTACAGCTTTAATTTGAAAAGCTCCATAATTGTGAAAATTTGCTAAATGGCAAAATAAACTTGTAAAATTCCGGAGAAGTCCTAGTCGAATGCAAAAAGCACGAAGTCTCTATCTATTACCGTTTCCGAGATCCTTTCGTTCATACGGACGGACAGACGGACATGGCTATATTGACTCCTCTATCAGTCCTGACCATAATGGGGGTAACTTTGGGGGTCTCCGACCATTATTTCACACTGTTACATACATTTATACAAAACCAATAGGCCTTTGTACCTTCGGTACAGGGCCTAAAATTGATTGAAGCAATCGCCAGATTTGACGCCTCCAGATTTCTTCGTGTAGAGTTTTTTCGAAGCCAAGCCAAGATCTGGTTTAAAAAATGTCGGAAAACCAGCTAATTTTACCATCCCTTCTGAACTCTATCAATTATTGCTCGATATCATATTTAAGGAGTGATCAGAAGAAAAGAATATATTCCAAAAAAGAAGGTCATGGTAGCAATTTGATTGATGAAATGTCTTTTTCTGGTTGTGCTCATCAAATTCCTCGAAAACGTTCTTCAAAATAAAGAACTTTTGAACTGATTTTATTTTATAAGAAAAAGTGTATAATATAAAAAGCAAAAGTTTACAATAAAAATATTCGGAAAATGATATTATGACAAAATTTTATTGGAATACAAACTGTGTAAAGCATTTCATGCATTACACACAACTAGAACCAAAAGATGAAATTTACTCGCATAATACAATAAGTTCTGAAGAATTGAAGTTCACAAGAATTGCACAAAGACATCTTCTAACGTTTACCAGAAAACTTTATATGCACTCGTGTGTATTTAGTACACGTTTCACTGATTCAAAAAGATGCGAATAGTTGGCATAGGTTGTAATATGAGTGGATTTAATGAACTCTTGGAAGAACACTTTCGCGAAAAGTTTATTTCAATGAATCGCATATTACTTTGTCAAAGGATATACTTCTTGAACAAAATATGTTATGGTGTACTCGAATTGCTGTGCTTTGCTTTGCTGCGTTTCGTCTAGTTTTGTTTGTCATATTGTATTCGCAGAACGTGCAAGGATGTATATATATTCTATGCAATCAGATTTAGATTACTTTACTTTGCTTTGCTGTATAACTTTTTGTTTTGCATAGCTGAGCTGAGCTGGCTGGTTGGCTGGCTGTCTGGCTGGCTGCCGTATGCAAGGACGAAGTAACAAGGAGCAACAGTAGCTTCTCTTGCACAATGCGCTTTGTTCGTCGATCTGTGAAATCTGTAGTTTCTCTCATACTACAGAGTTTTCTACCCTTTTTCTGCATCATCTGCAGTAGATAGCAACTAGTTGTGCGCTCTACACACAACTGCACTGCAATGCGTCTGCTCATCCTCATACTCAGCAGCCCCAACCCTACCACCTTCAACATCGTCCACGTCCACGTTGGAGACCAATTAACATACAATATAACAATCCCCCACTTGTAAATATGCTAAATAGTTAAATTCTATTATGTGCGTTCATAAAAGCTGCTTTATGCGCTGTGTTCTGTATGGTTAGCCGACCAGTGTGACGACGGGGTCGGAGGCTGAATGTGTGTTCTGGCCTGTGCTGGTAGCGAAGGCAATTGTATGTGCGTGTCTGTGCCGCCACATAGTCTGAACTTGGAGTAAAACAGCTGCGACAGTTTTAAAGCGGCATGGCGCACGACTCAATAACAGTAAAAAAGGACACATGTACATAAATGATTGTGTGTGTGCCTGTGTATGTGTAAACGTGCTTCAATTTGACAGCATGAGAGCACTTTCACTTTATGTAATCGCCCAAACATTGCCGCATTTCCCTCCTACTCGGTATAGCGGTTGCCGCCATTGCTATTTTTGTGCTGCTGCTGCTGTTGTTGGAGTAGGTCAGTAGTTGATGGCCATTGTCACAGATGTCGAGCAAATGGACAGGACAAGTGCTATGTTGCTGTTCCTGCTGCTAGGGTTAGTCTACACTTGGTGGTCATGTGGTGCCGATGCTGCTGCCGCTGTCACTTTTAGTAACTTTCCCCACTCCTACACCCGCACTAAATGACTTGCACAAAAATGCTGCCAATTTCTTTTTTGATTTTTTTCTTTGCTTTACTTTCTTTTTCTTTTTCGATTTGTACAAACAGCAGCAGAGACAAACACACAACAAGCTCATTTTCGACCAGGGCCAGCCAATCCGATCCACGCTGAGCCAAACCAAGCCGAGCTCAACTAAGCGGACAATGTCAGCAACATAATCTTTTATTATTATTATTTTCTGCTTTGCTGTGTTCTGCTATTTTAATTTTGTTCGTTTTGTGCTTCTTTGTGCATCAAAGAAAATTTAAACCAAGATAACCTTCTTTTGTATTTACAGTTGGTGAAAGCAAGAACAAAATGCTGGAATATGAGTTTAAGAGATAGTGAGATAGATGAGTGCGGATAACAATATGCAGTGTATTTGTTGTGCAAATAAATTTGCTTACAAACACGAACACACACATACACACACATCTACACGCTGTCATAGTTGCTATAAATACTTAGAAATATGTACATATATGTATGTATTACAGTGACTGTCAAGAAAAGTTTCCATTGCAAAGTTCTTAAATTTATTTAAGCGTTGTGGTTTTTTTTCTCAATTTTGTTTAGCTATTTGCAACTGTTTATTATCATGGTTGAAGTTGTGGCCCCCAAGCTTAGGTGTCGCCCACTATACACCCACTGTCCACCATAGAAATATCGAATCTAATCGGATTACCGAAATTGAAACCTTTCATTGATTGATAAGTTGGCTGCAAACGAGAATGAAATAAGTATTTTTCATATAAAAAAAGGTTCATTCGTCGAAAGAGAGAGAAGAAGCTTAAACGGCAATACCGAACTGTGTTGGAAGTTTGTTTTTTTTTAGCTACGCAGAGTTTCTTCGGAAATTTTATTCGATTTGTAGTCAAACTATTTTTGACCACAGGGAGATACTGTATGCGCTTGATTTTATATTTATTATTATTGATAATAATTAGGAAATATGAATGTGAAGCGTTGGAAGTGTTGAGCTAGTTTGTTAGGTTTTTAATTGTCGAAAAAAATTTGTACTTGATGACAAGTGAATAAAACAATTAGGACTTTAAAAAAAATCAAAGCTTTCAGGCTTTTCTTAATTGGTCTTAATTGGCTTTAAATTGTTTTTGAACAACTAAGGATGTATCGTGTTTACGAAATATGTTAGCACCCAATAAATAGTTTCTTTTAATTATATTCAACTAAGAAAATTACAGTCCGGCATAACCGACTGTAAGAGGCCCTGTACCTGTACAGATCGCCTAACAAACACATAAAATGTTTCCCTAGTTTATGACCAAACAGTGCAAAAAAAAAAAGTAAGAAAAAAATAAGAAAAATGGTGCTGACGAAAAGTATTTTGCTCCGCTCACTTCTCACTGTACGAATAAGAAAAGGGAGGAGGGAAGCATCATAGGTCGTTAAAATTTAATTGCTTATAAAATCGTCATTTATTGTCCGTTTTTGATGAACTTTTTGAAGTTCGGCTGAGAGAGACGTTATTTCTGTACTGGCATAATTTTTTTTGTGACGAAGAAATTTTTATCCTTGATGGGGATTTTATGGGGAAGGGGTGGAGTTGAAAAATTTTAAAATAAACTTGTAAAATGCCGGCGAAGTCTTAGGCGAATGCAAAAAGAAAGAAGTCTCTATATATTACCGTTTCCGAGATCCTTTCGTTCATACGCATAGACGGATATGGCTATATCAACTCCTCTATCACTCTTGACCATAATGGGGGTAACTTTCGGTGGTCTCCGACCATTATTTCTACCTGTTACATACATTTGCACAAAACCAATAGGCTTTTGTACCTTCGGTAAAGGGCCTAAAAAGCATTTCGACCATTTTCGAACTCATTTTTATGCTTAATTGGAGCTTTATTTTATTTTATTTATAATTGTTGCTTTAAGTCTAAATTGCGTTAAGTTTCTAAAACTTAAAAGAAATTATGCTCGTTGCCATGAGATAAAATAATTTTTTTTTTAATTAAGTGGGTCACCAATTCTTTTATTTAAAATGTTATACGCAATGAAATGCTAGCCCTATAACTAATTAACTCGAAAACCTTATAAACCGAAATTTTAACATCATTTTCTATTTTTTTTTTTCTGGTGAAGTCTGGAGAAGTAATTTCACAAGCTTATTTATTGTCATAAACAAAGTCTCACAGTACTTTGGTGAGGCTCGTAATTTGACGTGTAAGTATTTGTCAAACGCATGATTTCATGTCATCATAAAAATGACCATAAATTTTGGCAAACAGTCTAACAAACTAATTAATAATAAAAAGAGCCGAATATATTAACAAAATTTAAATTTGGATACCAAAGGGCCTTTCAGTTAATATTATTTTAAGAAAGTAAAATATCAAATAATGAATTTAGATAAATTTCAAACCATAAAACTAATTGAAGATTGTCCCCTTTTTTTCATATGCACTGTAAATTAGTGTTTAACTGTGCGTGTGCCTTCTGTTGTGTGGCTTATTGGTTGTGTGTGCTCGTATGGTGTGGTGGGGATGTGTATGCTTTTCTAACTAAGCATAAATAAGTACAACTAAATTAGTATTTGTTCGTTGTTAAACGATGGCGCGCCAAAGTCACTTTGCTCTGGGTGCAGGGGCGTCAACATTCTTCTATGTGCATGTGTGTCCTGTTTTTGCTGTTGTTACTGTTGCTACTGTTGCTCGGTGTTGGTGTTGGTGTTTATGTGAAACTGTGCACTTTGAAAGGTTTTACAGTGTCATTTCATTGTTCTGTTAATTATAGATTCTGCACTGGTATACAATACACAAAACCACACCCACCTAACCTAACCACTCGCCATAGACACACACACGCATACATAACAAGTGAAAACAGGACGTTAGAGCAAGTGGTTGACAGTGTTGGAAAATTGTAAAGGAATGTAAGAGGTTTAGCTGCACAAAGTTTGATCCGGACGCACAAGCCAAACGATAAATCACCGCGTCTTTCCTCGTTAAGTGAAACCGATGTTGAAAACGTTCGAAAAAACTCAAAACTCGGAATGGCATTCGTAGCACTTTGTCCTGCGGCGAGCAAAAACTTATATTATTACGCGAGCGAATGAGAAATGAAGTCGCGCACAATTCGAAGTTTGTCATTAATTTTATCACAGAAATGTATGGATCCGACGAAGAGGTTTTCGGTTGCTGTTATTGAAATATTTATGCTTATATGACCGCGCGGTATGTATTGTATTGGCACTTTCATAGAGCAATGTGCTATTTTATGGATATTGTATTATATACGCGTATACACTCATATACTTACATAATACTCGTATGTGTAAGTGGCTTATTTATGTACATATACCAAATGACTAACAAAAATAAGTTTCCATGGTTGAAAATAAACTTTGCTATCCAAAACTTTGTTAAGTAAGGGAATTATATTAATATTGATGGCATCACAAGCCCATACTCTTCACATGAGCACTAAAATGTATCTGTTGTATTGTGCAGGTAGGTAGTCTTTGCATAGTTTTTAAGAAATTGTTTTTCATAAAATCAAATATTGACCAAACTTAACCAGATTACTTTCTTGACCTACCCAAAGTTTGTCTGTGAACTTCAACTCAGCGGTTTGGCTTCCTATGAGGAACATACAGGAACATACAACATTCATTTTTATATAAATAGTGTATATAGAAAAAAGAGCTTTTCTGAAAATGTCGAATTTTGGTGTGAGACTTTCCAATTGGCTACTATGGTCCCGAAGTTTATTTCTATGAATGGTTCTTTTTTATAAACTTTCAACCTTAAAAAATTATGCATCTCAACATCAATTTTGTGAAGGTCTTTAAGACGATTTGTTATAATCATATTTCATACGATAATACGTTGTGAGATTGAAAATCCACTGATAAAACCTATGAAAATAATAATTTTAGATTTGGTTTCATGGTCTGGATTTCAATATGCAATTGAGCGATAGTCATGGAAACTTAGTTTTGTTATATGCATCTGACCCTCAATGTTTATTTTCTACAATTACTATACAATATGGCTCATTGTAGTTTTTACCCGTATAATGAACTGGTGTATCCCGACTGCCGCCCAGATGCACCTTCTTGCCGGCCTGCTGATGTAGATTGTGCTGCGGATTTTGCGTCTGTCCGTGTGACACTGTCACAATGACCACAAAGACGCCGGCGCAGACGAGGCACAAAAAGACGGTGAGCACAATGCAAACCATGCGTTTTCGCTTGCGATCGCCGTCTTCATCATCGTCCACTTCGTCGCCAATTGAGATCTTCTTACCCGATTTGTGAGTGCTGCTCAAGGACTCTTTGCGTCCACCAACAGCCAGTTTATGATGAAAGGGTCGTAACACTTGCGACGCAAATGCGGCATCCGAAATCTCGAACGTCAGTGATGGTTTGCGTTCGAACGATGGGCGTTTCTCCTCCATGAAGGCGGTGGTCGAGACAACGGTGGGAACCAGCGGGCGTGGACTTCGTTTGATTTCATCGATGCCAATGTCGCCACCTGTTGTACCCGATGACAACGGTCGACTGTTGCGTCGAAGCGGTGAAGTAAGCTCGAACTCATTGCCGGCCATTGCTGCTGGTTGATAGGCACCTGATTCACCAATAAAGCTCTTCGACTTTTTTGAAGCGCTGAGGTTTTCACGGTACGTGCGTAAGCGCATGCTGGCGCTGTGCATCGCTTTTGCCTGTTTTACATTTGCGCTGGCATTGGTGCCCTGAAATGCAGCAGCTGCAGCTATGACACCGGGTCGGTGTACTGTCAGCTCCTCGAGATTGTTGGGTGACAGATACAGTGAACGGCCATGTTGAGCGCCTCTTTTGAAGTGGTACGCTGCGGTGGCTGCTGCAGCGGCACTGTGCAGTTGCATGGTGTGCGGGTGAGCTGCAGAGACCACAGCAGACTTGCGTCCACCGTCCAGTTCCAGACTGTGGGAGCTTTGTTGCCGCGCATGTTGTTGCTCACGTTTCAGCTTGAGACTGCCAGCTGCGGCCGCAACTGCGCTGGCAGTGGCTACAGTATCCTCAAAGGATCCGGAACTCTTGCGCAGCATTTGCGCCGTTGGTGCGGGTAACTCCAAGCCGGCATTTTCGATTTTGTTGTGGCTATTGCTGCGCGAACGTGATGCTTCGATGAAAAGCTGATCCTCGAGCGAAAGATTCGCCTGTGGAAATAGCAGTGCCGGTCGGCCGTCAATCGACTCCATTAGATCATCGTTGAGTGATGGATGCCGTATTTGCGACTCAACAACGGATTCCGGTTTTACGCTTGGCCTTCGACCTGGATCATTAAACGAGCGATGCGAACGGCAACCGCGTCTGCTGGGCGATGGTGAGCGCGACAGTTCTTTGCCGCCTACGGGTCCTGGCATCAGAAAGTTACCGCGCACTGAACTTGTACGTCGTCCGCCACTACCGGCTGCTGCGGCGGCAGCCAAACGCAGCTGTTCGACTGCTTGCGATGTGGTCGCCGCCGACTCTTGTTGCACATGGAAGGAATGCGTCTTCTTCATCTGGAAATTGGCAGATGGGTGCACGTCAATAGTATCCGAACGTCGGAATAGCGTCTTCTTTAACGGATGCGTTGTCGCAATGTGGTGAGCCCGATGCACCGCCGCCCCGGCTGTCGATGGCAGCATGTCATCGATAAACTGTATCGGCGACGTGCTGCCGCCAAACGTGGAACGTGGCCCCAGTGAACTACTGCTTACCAGATAGATGTCCGGCTGAGAGGGCTCGCGTTGCGCGTTTTTCACCGGGCTGACGGCGTACAGGGTGGGCGAGCTGGTCGAACTCGAACCCACCACAGTTTGCGCGGTTGCGGCCAAGTGTTGAAATGAGTGCATATGCTGCTGTTGTTGCTGTTGTTGTTGTTGTTGCTGTTGTAGCTGATGATGGTGCACTTGGTGCTGTTGGCGTGCAGATAGTGTTGGGGAAATAGCCCCACTACCACCGCTATAATGTGTGTGATACGAATGCTGTGCTGGGAGTGCTAGGGACTGCGGAGGCGCGGACCGAACGGCCACCGGTGACGCAGAACGATGTATAAGCGGTTGTTCGATGATTAGACTATCGTCCAGCATGAGCTGCGGCGCCGAATCACCGCTGTAGGGTGGTGCATAATTGTCAATAGCCATCGATATGGAACGATTGATGGACTTCAGCTTCGGTGGTTTCTTCTTCTGTGCGGACGCGGAGGTGGAAACGGCGGCAATTTCAAATGATGACGTCGATAGTGGCAGCTCGCCAAGTCCACTATCGACGTCTGCTATGTATGAATCGTAGCTCCGCGTGGCAGCGATATATTGGTGGGCCTGCTGCTGTTGCTGCTGCTCAAGCATTTGCTGCTGTTGCTGCTGCTGCTGGAGGAGGTGCTGGTGGTGGCCGCCGGCGCCGCGCTCCATGCGGTAGTATACTCTGCGTGGGTATCTATGGTGGTTGTAATGTGCAATTTTGATGCTGGTGTGTGGGAAGGCGGTGTCGAGCAAGAGCTGGGTGGGGCACTACCACTCGGATGGGTGTTGTTGCCTAGGGTGTTGTTACGTACAAATTGCTTGGTGGTGGTGGTGCGTTTTAGCAAAAATTACACAAACAAATACATCGAGAAAGCGTACCACATTCTTTATATATTTTTTTTTTTTTTTTATTATTATTTTGTAAGGATGCAAGGTGTTCTAAACGGATCGGAGCGGATCGAAGCGATTTAATTGGAGTTTATGCATTCTCAATTCATTGATTTTTTTTTTATTTTCTTTACAATACATAAATTTTATTATTGTCACAAGTGTGTCCACATTAAGATGCTTTTTTGATATTCTAGCATGTGAAAATGTGAAAAAAAAAAATTAGAAAGAAGCAATTGTGATAAAGCACATTTAGATACATACATTGTGAGAGCAGAGAGAAATGGTGTTTGATTATGTGTGGTGAAAAACTAAGAAAATAATATAACAGAAAGAATATAAAATAATAAAAATCATTTAATTGAACTGTAGATCCTAAACTGCACATAAAATAGCAACTGAAAACATATAAGAATTCAATTATATTAACTACTTTATACAATAATATATCAAATGCCTAAAAGGCTAAGAAGAGCTTTCAACAATTTGACCTCGCCTACTACAATATACAAAAGGACTAACTGCGAACAATCACAAATCACAAACCACCTCGGCAACTACGAACTTAAAAAAAAAGTACACCAAGACTCTTTCAACACGTGATGGCTACCCTTTCACTTTTCTGAGTTCTTCCATTAGTGGCTTAAATGCTTAGTTTAGTAGGAAATACATGATTCCCAGTTACACGCCTCATATGAGAGAAAAATTAAAATAAGTCTAGCCACACACGTTGGGTGAGTTAGTTGGAAAAATATTTAATTTTAATTAATTTTAATCAGTTTACGTAAAAGGAAACTCTTATTAAAACGTTACTAGTTAAAAATTTCAGGTTTAAATGGACAACTGCTCAAACTTTTGAGACGCACGGCAAACTAAATACTTGCTCAAATTGAAAGCGCTGTCGAAATTTCGCCATTTATAATCAATGTCGCTCAAAATGAAAATGCTTAAAAAATGTGTTTTCAATTTCATGCTGAAAGAGGTTCAACTTGCGCCAGTTTGTTTGAATAATCTTGCAGCAAATAACTCTAAATTCAAATCAAACATTAAAAGGTATTGAATTTGATTTTATGGAAACTCTTCAAATTAGATTTACACCGCTCGTTCAGCATTTTCTTTTTTATAATTTGTTCGAATTGAATGAGTTTCAAGGCAGCATAAAAGAAATACGCGGAAAAATGCTGTCAGGAACAAAGCGTGCTAGAGAGATTGTTAGTGAGCGGGGTGAAGGGAAGGATGGGTAAAAGATACATTCTGCACAAAGAATTGGGTGAAAAGTTTTACGCTGTTATTCGTGAGTCAGTTAGTCAGTCAACAAGTCAAACAGTCAGCGAGTGTATACATTTGAATGAAGTGAGTCAGTTCAGTGAGTGAGTAAGTGAGTAAGTCCCGTTCTGTGAGAGATTAACGTGAACAGAAACGTACACGTCACTGTTCCTGGAGCGCCTCTAGTCCTGTGCATCTGTGTGTATGTATGCAGCAGTAATCGCAACAATTAAGAAAAGAATGATGATGAATAACAACAACGGCAACAACAATAAGAGGGATAACAGTAACAACAACAGCAACTTTGGCTGGCCAAGGACTTCTTTTTTGTCTGTTTTGTTTGTCTGACAGACAGTCATGGTTGTTGTTGGGCACAACAGCAACAACAAAAATACAAATTAAAAAATAACAAAAACAGCAGCGTAAAATAAGCACAAACATACACACACACACACACACATACACGCATACGCACATACAAATATGTATGTATATACCGTCAAAAGGAAAAATGTAAAGAAAATGAGGAAAATGTATTGAAAAACGAATTTACATTAAGCAAAGATGCAAAAAAAAATGTCATTTATCTATCTTGGAATAAAATCGAAAAGCTGTACATATGTTTGCACTCAGAATTGACTCTAGGTAGGGGCGAGCGGAGTTGTCACTTGAAAATCATGTTGGGCGTCTTTTTTTGAAATGTGTTAATTTTTCTAATGTTGTTGGTTTATAATATCTGCTCGCTTTTATATATATACTAGCAGTTAATTCCGAATTTAAGCCATTTGAACGTACAAAAAAAAAAAATAAACATATTAAAACAAAGCCAATTTAATTTTTGCTTTGGAAATCTTTAAGTTTGAGGAATCAGGAGTTAAATTAATTTTGAATAATTATTTATCATTCTATAACTTTAAATGGACGCATTTGCCTTCAACCATTTCGTGGAAATGGTACAAAATGTTTTTAAAAAAATCCAAAATATATCTGAATGCAGCTGAACGAATAAACTTAAATAAATATATTCGAGCATTTTGCTCATTTTAACAATTTTTCAACTACTCCTAGAACGGACACACATTCTCCTCGTGATTCTTATAAATTCAACAAAGTTTTGAAAATTTAAAATATATTCCACGAAACTATTTCTAATTTATACTTTTAGCTTCAGCGCGTGCTTTTTCATTGGAACTTTATCTGTTGGTAAGTTTTCGCTTTGAAAATTATGTAAACAGTTCTTACAAGCATATGCTGAGTCGATATATCCATCCAACCATCACAGCAGTTCTCAGAAGAATTGGAGATAGCTTACGCATTTAAATTGCTCATTTTTTAAAACAGCTAAACCGGGAAAAATTGTATTTTATTTTAAGTATTGTATTTTATTTAATAAATAAGTTTTTTATATACAGGAACTCTTAAGAGGTCGTTAGATTTGTATGGGGAACTACCTCAAAATGAGATAGCACACTTCTAATTCTAATATATATGTGCAACGGACATCCATAGTAAGTAAGCCATATCTACTATTAAGTTGATATTAATTGGAATAAAAATACAAAAGCACAGAAAGACATATTAACAGGGATACTTTATCTGGTTGGCCATAGTCAGATTTGTCTCGTTGAACTGATCAAGTATGTATGTATGTATTTATATGTATACTTTATTATCTGTCATGTTTTCTTTAATGCGTTACAAACTGGTAATACTATTTCGTGAATGGTATAATGAAGAAGAACATTTTTCTATAAATTGTCCTCTTTCTGTATACGTGAGCCATCACCGAGAATGAAATATTTCAACTGCAATTTAACAATATTTGAATTATCATGGTAAGCTGACCCGATATGCTCGGCTATGTATCTCTTTGTGTTTCTTTTATATGCGAGCGTATCACAATATTATCTAGAGACGCTAGATTCTTTATTATGTGCTGTTACTTCACCTACTCATCACACTCTCCCTCCTTGCAGCTCACCCTTCCGTAAAAATTCAAATTGTTTGCGAAGAGTATACAACTCGATACTACTAAGAATTTTAAAATTAAAGTCTTTTGATAAAGTTTTTGTTTTTCTATAGCAAAGATATATTAACTGTGTGGGTGGAATAAATCGCATACTGTTGTATCGAAAAAGGAAACACAATACAGTTGTTTTTGTGAATATTGAAATATTGACAGGTGCTAGTAGAGGATATGGAAGAATGGTTAAAGTAATACATTTCCATTGAGAACATTTACGTCGCATAGCTGTTCGAGTTTAACCATCAAAAACAAACCAAAATTGATAGAAAAATTACTCAATATAAACCATAAAGAATGCTTTAAAAATTCTGTACGGCGCTGGGTACCTTTTTTTTCTTTACAAAAGAGAGCAACGTTAGCGCCTGCGATAACGGCGTATATATGTACCCACGTTCCGTATTCATGTAGTCTACTTGCAGGCTGAAAATGAGTCTTCAAAAAACGGAAACGCGGGCTTGCAAATAAAAAAAAAAAAAAACAAGAAAAAAATAAGCATTTGCAGTTTGTATTTGTTGCGCCTCGAAGTTTGTTGATAACAAAGCAGCAAAAAAATGTCCAGTTAAAAAAAAAAATAAATAAAAGGTTGTATAGAAACTTGTCTTTCTGGCAGTTACTACGCCTCCTCTGTCTTTTCTGTTGCTATTGTGTACATTTGCCTGTACCGAAGGTACAAGAGCTTATTGGTTTTGTGCAAATGTTTGTAACAGGTAGACATAATGGTCGGAAGAGTAGTCGATATAGCCATGTCCGTCTGTCCATCCATATGAAAGAAAGAATCTCGAAAACGGTAATAGATCAATACATCTTTCTTTTTGCATTCGAACAGGCCGGAATTTTACAAGTTTATTTGAAACATTTTTGCTCAATCTCAAGTCGACTCTAAAGGTTTAATTTTTAGAACGCATTGTCATAGCAATGCGCCCCCACGTGGTGTTTCCTGTATACCGATTTGATGAGCGGCAACCTGTACTGGTACAGCGCCTCTTACAGTCGTTTACGCCTGACTGTAATTTTCTTACTTTATTTTTTTTTTTTTGATTTTTTTTTTAGTTTTGTTTGTAGAAGAATCCGCGCGCTATACTAAATAGATATACATTATGCTGTTGCTGTTGTTGTTTTAGTTATTTAGCATAGTTTTGTTGTTGCTTTTGTTTGCTGCATGATTGCAGTTCCGGCGCATATGTATCCATGCTATCCACGTACATATATACCTTCCAACCGTCCTTACATATCGCATTGTTTTACCCTGTTCCGCGCCATTTTGTTATTTGCAAGCAAAATTTAATCTCCAACCCCTAACCCAGGCTGACGTCACGGTTATCCTTTCTTGTAGCATCATTTATGAAGCAAAGCAGCATGAATGCTATTTTTAGTTAAACACAATGGTCAAACAATGGAATGGATGTCATCCGCCATCATCATCAGACATTTGTAGGCCGTAGCGGGCAATGTAAATTGTTAGAAATCAAGCATTGTCTGATTTGGGTTTACCACTGCGGTCAAGGAAATCGAGTCGACATAACCAAGGACAACAGCACACCCTCCCGTGACACCCTCACCCTCCCGTGACACACCTCTTACACAACCCTCCCGGGTGCTCACCCTCCCGTGACACACCTCTTACACAACCGCCTATCACATAGCAGAGATATCAGATAGCAGAGGGGAGTCATGCCTCCCCCCTAATTTTTGAAAAGTTCGTTAAAAATTTTATTTTACTACATATTTCGCACTTTTGATTACTAAAAAAAAACAAAGTCAAACCATCCCCCCCACCCGCTTCGACGACAGCGCATGTAAAGTATGTAAAGTACGAGGCTGATATTTGGTATACGTCTTGATGGGATTGAAAAAAAATCACTTCATGAGTTTGGTCAAGGTTGAAGGGGTGGTACCCCGCCCCCAATATAAGCGATAAAAATAAATCGACATACCTTCGCATCTATGTGAGGTATAGGCATGATGAAAAGTTTTTACGGGGCGCAGTGAAGCGACCCGGGTGCTGCTAGTAGATAGATAAATAAGAATGCTTGACTTGATTGATTCATACATGCGTTCTCAACGCAGATGTGATTTCTGGGCAGTAGCATACTTTTAGGCTAATCCAAACTGGCTTCCCGTTGCCAATGTCTGGTACACTTTAAGGTGCTATCACGCTGCAAACTTTTATGGTAGCTAAAAGCTAAGGATCTACATGTTAGGTCCAAATTTGATTGATATAATTTGTGGAGGATGTAATGGAGGACAACCGGGCACGCGTTATTATGATCAGGTCTGAAGAGATCTATACGCACAAGACCAGAGCAGCTGGTGCGCCTGCCAATCAAGGAAAAGGAACAAGTTAAATTATTAAGATTAACAACCAGGAGCTGTTGTGTATTAGAATCATGAGCAACCATCTTTCGAATATTACATATCAATGAATGAACCAATTTTTGCTTTGAACTAAAAACTATCTTCAAATACTTGACGCCCAGTTTTAATGCAATATACTAATGATGTATTACACAAATTAGGCGTGCGTATATAAAAAATAAAAAAAAATCATGCACACTTTTTTAAGTGTATATGTATATACTTGTTTATGTGCATGTTGAAGTAGATCTAATGGAGTAAATAGTAACAACTTGTAAGAGATAGAATAAATCTCAATTTGGCCTTACCAACTCGTCTTTTTTGTGTATATGTGTCTGCCTGTCTGTCCGACAGTCAGTCAACACTTGCCAATGAGCTAAGGCTAATGCTAAATAGTGCAGCACTTAAACACTTACACATATGTACATACATACATACATGCATACACATACATAAATAGATTCGTAGCAGATACATTTCATCGTCGTTGGAGCTTATAATCTCAGTTTTGAATTATGCACTTCAGCGTGCTGCACTTGAAAAATTATGCTTTCGAAAGTGAAAAAAAAACTGTTATCACTTGGCTCACATCAGCCTGGTTTGTTAGTTCGGTTCGGTTGGGTTGCTTCGGGTTGAATTGTGTTGGTTGACGTACTACATGTATGTATAGTAAGTAGCAAGGCTTTGAAAACTGGTGCGCATGATAGTAGTTCTAAGCGTGTAGGCTCAACTGGCATTGTAATGCATAAAAGCATTTTGAGTGCTCATTCAGTAATATGGTGACTCGGTTTGAAAACTAAACTAAAAAAAAAAGAACACCAAACTAGATTTGCGACAAACAAGCGCTGTTAGAATAGTACGTCGTACAACTGCATATCCGTTGCTTTTATACCCTTCAGTCTGACTGGCACTTACTCGTTCAAAATTCCACACAAACACACATTCATCCATTCAACCATTGGCAACTTTGACGCATTCCATTACTGTTTCAAATGCTGAATTGAATAAAAATGCAGCAAAAATATTTCAATTACCCAAATGCATTACAAATAATTTGAAAGCTTCAATCATTTTATGTAGAATTTTTCCAGCTCTCGTGCGTTTATCCTTTAGATATATAGCAAGTACATATATTGCAAAATTCTATGGAAATAGCATAGAATTTTTGGATGGAATATAAGTATAAACGAGGTAAGGTCATGCTGATCCTGTAAAATCTATGAACGTAAGAACTCCGGCCAATGCAATAATAACTACACTTGAACCAGCACAATCAATGCGACGAGTAGAGAATATATGCCCAATTAGTACAGCAGTTGATATTTTAGATTTTAAATTTTTGAAAATTGCGCACACAACAGTTTGGACCTGGTCATGGAGCTGTTCTTGCTATAGAAGCAATTTAATGATTCTTTTGCAAACTTCGTGATCACATACGATAGATGGTTGACTATATGGCCGTAGCTATATCGAGCAACTACTTCAGCAACTAATTAGTCTCGGTGCAGCTTTGAATGAAACACGCATTTGTAATTTTTGTTCTTTTGTGCGCAAAACTTAGAAACAAGGCAAGTCAAGAGTATAATAAATTTTTGCGTATGTATGGAACAGAAAAGCATATCGAAAGGTGAATAGGCGTTCTTCCGTCAGTTAATTTTCCCCGACTTATGAATGAATAGAACTCAGAAAATATATAAGCGTTAGAGAGCTCAAATTAGGAAATTTATCTCGCTACTAAATGCGTATTCTTTTGTTTCATCATCATTAAGGGTCGAGCTCAAAGGTAGGAAAAATGTACATTGCTACATTTTTCCTACCAAAATATTTTTTTTTTTACGCAACTTTATAGTCTTTACTATTTACACAAACCGAATATTAAGTGCAAAGTAAAAATATTGTAAAACATTGCTGCTTGAATTTAAATTTTTCTGTTAATCAAAGGCCTTAATTAGAAAACTTTTACTTTAAACTTAGTTGTAAGCTGACGATTAAATGCACAACTGTGCATAAGTTCTTAGATACAGTACCTTCATTCATATTTTAGTGTGCAATGCTGCAGCTGCTCTTTTAAAACAGAAGAGTCCTTCAGCATGGAACTTGATGTGAATAATTGCGTTGAGTGGTCAGGCTACTTGCCGCAATTACTCTCTTTCTTGCTAACTTTTGCTCTTATTTATTTGCTACACTTAAAACGCAAAAGCAAAAATGGAAATTTTGTGTTAATTTGTTCTCACTTACTCATGTCTGCTTGAGTAAGCTTGAATTTAATTTTAGCATAGCAAATTAAGTGTCCTTTTTTTAATTTTATTTTACTTGCAGCTACGAGTTTAGCTAAAATTATTCAACTTTGTTGTAAAGCAAAATAATAATATAAATATAGAAAGGACGAGCACAGGAAGCTAATGAAACTGACCATGTTTGTGCGTGTAACTTGTTAGTTATGAATTGACACGACTCGGTTCGATTTTTCGTTATGCCACAAACGGATATTGTCACAGGGTTATGTCATGTCAGTCACACCGTCTATCATCACACGGATGCTTGGGTCAGTCCTTTAGTCAGTTCGTTCGAATGTATAGGAAGCGCAGGCGAATAAACTGTCATACGAACAGACGAACGGACGTGCCATGTCTGTATGGTATGTGCCTGTCAGTTAGCATTATAAAGATCCATCCATCTATCCATCAATCAAACATTTCAACAACTTTTGCGCTACGGTGTATCGCTGGAAGTTCATGATAAACTCACTCGTGTAAATTACAGCAAAATATTTATACACAGATACATTTATATAGTATCTGTGTCATTCCTTGTTTGACAAGCTTATAAATTCATATTTGCAAAGAAAGAAAACGAACGAAAAAAAAATAACACAGAAGTCAGATTAAATTAATGCTCATAAAAAATTCATGCAGCTTGCAGAGCAATGTGTATGTTTTGCGGTTGTGTTTGGTCTCAAACTAATTTAAAAAACATAAACATAAGCGTAAGCGTTGAAGGTGCTGCTGTAGAGTTTTTTTTTTTTTTTGTTTTTTGTTTATTTATTTAATTTTTTTGGTGCGCTGACGCAACGCTTAATGCAATCTGGCAACGCGCCCTACATTGCCCACTTAACTCTCCGCTTGTACTGCCTATTTCTTATTATTTTGTTATAAAAAACAAAAAAAAGAAAGAAAACTGTTGTAGAAAACTTTTAAAATTCTAAAAAAAAAACACTTTACTTGAAATAAAGAATGCGTTAAGAATTTCTTTTGCCGCAGTAAAAAGAAAAAGTAAAACAAAAAACGCGCAGCACATTTCATGGCAACAGTAATTTGATGAAACAGTGTTTCTTCGGCAAAAACTTGGTGATTGATTACTTGAAAGTGCTTCGAGTGACTCTAAACATTATTGCAGAATTTTTACAAGTATCGAACATATTTATTATTAAAGTATGAAACCTTACTCGAAGTTTCTTTAAAACGTTTGTGCCAAACCGCATTAAATATGAATTTAAATTTCATTCAGCTAAGCATTGCTATTAAAAATTTTTCAATTAGGCTGTAATTGTCTCAAAATGTACTTTTAATTATGGAATTTGTCTAAAACCATTTAAGTAAAATTACTTTTGAGCACACGATGGCATAAACACGGCTAGTAATGAGCAGTGCTTCGAAGTATAACAACTTGAGTGGAATGGAATTTGTACTCAGTAGTTGAGTGCATGTTTGAGTATTTACTCATTTAAACAAGAGAGAGAGAGAGAGAGTATTTTTGAGTATTTTAAAGATTTTAAATTTATTCGTTTTCGAAAAAGTTTGAACAAAATTTTTTTTGTAATAAAATTTTTGGTGACATAAATCAGGCAATAGAATCTGCTTCTACAAATATTCAAACACTCTGTCTAAGAGAGAAAGAGAGAGAAAAATGATTACCAATTGGCTTTGAATTTATTTTGACTGCTAAAACAGCAGACTTTTATGATCTTATGAAACATAGCTCTCGGAGTTATTACTACAAAATTATAAAAAAAAAACTTTATAAATGTTCCAAAAAATTACACTATGGAACAAAAAAAATTTTAGCTAAGGTTTGGCTGTCTTTTAAAGGATATTATTTGTCGCAAAGACAAAATTGTCCAAATTTTGCGACATACTGTTATACATTCTTAAGAATATACGAATTTATACGCTATATCCAAAGGAATATATTTTACAAACAGAATGAGAAGGGACATTAGGATCTATAAAATATTTACATGCTTTTATCGAAAATTTCAAAAGCTATTGTTGCAAGAAGTTTAATATTAAACTGCTTATGTGCTGTTGACCATAAGAGAAAGTGAGTTGAATAAATTTTAGTTATAGAGACCCAAAAACGTGGCTACATTGATATAGGATGGCTCGTGCTATGTGCTGATTAACCACACTCAAGACAGACAATTTGATTTCATTCCTTCCTTAATTGTTTTAATTAAGTCCTGCTGTTACGAGAAAGACGTTGCCACTAACATTAATTGGCGTCAGTCTGTTACTGTGTACATTAATGTTCTTGACTCTTCAATTGCATCATTTGCATATAAAGCGGCACTCCTCAATTTGGACTTGAGGAGCGAATCGAGATACACAACTCATATATGTATGCTCCGAACAGAAATTGCTTCAGTAATTCATTATGTTGGGAAATAAAGAGTATCATCGCTTAGGCAGTTGCTCTTCGAGCGGCATTTGTTTGTAAGCAGGAGCTGCCTAATTTAGAACAGATCATCCAATAGCATAATAGATGATAATTATAATCTGTTTTTATATTTATTCCAGCAACTTGGAACAGCGCCTTCATCACTTTGTTTCTCGATTATAGTCTTAGTAGCGAATATAATAGTGAAACTCTAGACTTCTGCAAAGACAACACGCTGTCCAATATGTCTACTTTATAAAGTCATTAATATTTTTGGGATAGATTGCCAAATTTTTGAAAGCCATAAATAGCAGTAGTAACTCGTTGAGGAAAACAATATTAAATTTCACAACTTACGACAGATGTAACAAATAAGTCTAAGTCCGTAATGAATGTTGATAAAAAGTGTACCATATTTTATTTTATTTTATTTTGTCTAAGATGTTGAGTCTTCATTGGATCGCTTCAACTTGTTCCCAATAAAATTAAACACTTGGTTTAGCTCCTACATATTATAAGTGTATATTCGAGGAAACTGTATATTGAAAACGAACTCAATTCAATGCTATATGACTATAGAGCAAAACAAAAAAAAGTGCAATGGCCGAGCTACTTCTTAAGTATATCCCCTTGTAATTTATTGCGCTGTTGCGAATCCAAAGCCAGTAGTATCCAATTGTTTATTGTATTTCAATTTATTTTTTCCTTCTCAATCCAAATAAAAGATTTGCTCAAATTTATGACATAACCTCAAAAAAAAAATTCACAAATTTTCAGAATAAAACTATTAAGCCTATACAGCCTATACAGCCTACATAAATACTCAGATCCAACCGAGACTTCAATATCAATATCAAACAATAAATATAGTACTACTACATAACCTCAAAAAACTGCCTGAATGCAGCATGGTAAAACATTTTTTTCTCCTAATTTAAATTAAAACAAGTAAGAAAATTACAGTCAGGCATAACCTGTACCAGTACAGGTCGCCTAACAAACAATACATGGCCTAAAAATATGTAGCTCATTTATTTCTTTGTTTTATTCCGTTTACGTCCGAATTCAAAGTCCGAAATCTATGACAGCCAAGCGGCAATCAAATAACATTCATTCAGGGTGGTAAAACAATGTTTGGAATATAATTTTCTGGCCATGGAATCTTGGACTTCGGCAAGCTAAGCCACTTCTGCTACTAAATAACTCAAATAGAAATACACTTCTTAGCAGAGAAGACCTAATATTGCACACAGCTTAAGCGTTTGTTTTTATAAATTCGAAATAAAAATCTTGTCTCACATGAAAACCAGAACAGGACTATACACTATAATTGGTTCACCTCAGTGCAAGAGTGCAATGAAATTAAAATGTTTTTTTTTGCTTGTCAGAGTTATTTTTAAATACTAAAATAATAAAACCCTTCGTATAGAACACATAATTTATAGAACTATAAAATGTGACAATTTTCTATCAGTTCAAAAGCTTTAAATTCTTAACTTTGTACCGAGTAATTTTATTTCTAAAATTATGCCAACATCTATAATTACATACCACAACACTGTTATACTCTAGAATAAATATAAAAATTATTTGCACTAATGTAAGAAATAAATGATAGAAATTATCTGCTTTTAAATTTTAAAACTTTATATTAAAAAAAAAAATAATAATAAAAAAAACTTTGATCAAGTGTTATTAGAGAAAAAGACATTAAAAAAACACTTAGAATATGTTTAATAGAATACGTGAAAGAATTGTGTGAAAAAATGTGTTAAAAATAAATGTCAAATGCATTTAAGTATTTCATTATTGCAGAGATCGGCACACATTCATGAGTATTGAAATATTTTGCTGATTAAGACATAAATTGTGTTGCATATGCAAATTGCGAAAATCGTAAAATAGTTACACTAGTCAACAGCGATTTTAAGCTATGACATACGAAGTTCAAAAAATCGTACTAAATTGAGCGCGAATGTAGTTCAACATTAAGGAAGAAAAATAGTTTCTGAGATTTTGTAAATTTTTCTTCTAATAAAAAAAAATAATAACAAAATAAAGCCAATAAAATTTGCTACGAATATTTTATACTCGGAAACGCAAAAGAAAAAAATTATTTAAAACAAAAATTTGCATTGTGTGAATTGTGGGCGTGGCAACCGCAACATATCATACGTTCTAACTGCATATTTATAAGAAACATCAAAACTTTTAAACTATATGACTTTAGCTCGTAAAGTCTAAGAGATTATGTTACTCAGACATACTGACGGACGGACAGTTGGATATAGTTAGGCCGATTCGAATTTTGATGCTGCGCAGAAATATATGTGCTGCTTAAAACTTAAAAATTTAAAAAAAAAAATTTATTTTAATATAATAAAAATTTCATTATTTACTATAAACAAATCCATGCTAATAGTTAGACAAATACGTGGGCCAAAATGGCTGTTAAATAGTGTAATTAGAGCTAATATGTAAATCTCTGCAATATGTGTGTTTAAAATGTTTAATGTGCGTTTGATTGATTACATAATTGTTTAATTGATTGATTGAGTTTGGCATTAATTGTATGTATGGTATCTACGTACGAGTATGCATGAAATTTGATCGTACTTTAAAGTTAAGCTAGTACGCTACATGAACAACTCGTATGCATACTCAGTTTCTGTGTGTTTTTTCTGGTTTTTTCATAAATGCTTTTTTGCTTTTACACTCAATATTTAAAATTTCAGCGATTTCATTTGTTGAACATTGGCTTGTTTAGTTGCTTCGTTTTAAATGGTTAGTTTTTTGGTTTTTTGGCGTTTAAAACTAAACTCGAACTATGCGTGTTACTAAATGACTGAAAGAGTTTTTTAGTTTAATAACTGAATATGTTGCAAAATTTATGCGCAAACTTTTTGCCACTAAGTAGTGTTGGTTTTTTTCTTTTTTTTTCTTTTATAGACGCGTACAATATTAAACATTCATTCAGCAAACTTTTCTTGTGGGTTGTTGTGGTATTTTTTGTGTTTCAGATTATTTTTCTTTTTGTATGGTTTTTAAGTTAAACTTTAGTTCGTTTTTTTGCAAACATGGCTTATTATCTCAGCTGCATTTTGCGTTGCTCACTTGTATGAATTATGTTCACATTAAGCTGGAAACCGTTGAAGTCTTTGTTTTTTGTTTTTTTGTTGTGTTTTAATTTGTGCTATTTTGTAGGGTTTAATTGAAAGTTTTGTGCTGTATATGCACTTGAAAAGTTGTAATACATGCCAAGAGCAGCAGCAGCAGCAGCAGCGACATCAACGGAGCGTATGTATGCGAATGAGTGGTTTACATAATAATTTTCATATTGCAACTGCTACATTTTTTTCAATGTGGCTGCTGCTGCTGTTGATGGCATTGCACGATATTTGTAAACTTTAGTTAGTTGGCTTTGTATTAAGTCTGTATTAAACGAATAATGTTGAGGAATTTCGCTAGTTTTAAATTTTGCGCCCATTTTTGCTTGCATTTTTTTCTGCCCCTCAAAGTATGCAACACTTCACTGCATTTTACTTGGTTCAGTTGACTGTTTGGTTATATGTTTATAGGCAACGTACGGTACGGTACGGTACGGTAGGCGGTGTATAAGACGTGAACGAGGACATGCATATGGCTGCTGCACATGCGGCCGAGGACGTCGACGAGGACAATGCTTAGTGTGTACTTTACTCCAAATATTGCAAAGAGGCATGGCGTCGTGTCGTGCTGTTCTGTCCATACACTTCCGCTTTCTCTGTACCTACTTCCTCTATGCAGTAGCAGCAACAGTAGCAGCCCAACCCAACCCATCCCTGGGGCACGGGTGTTTCAATTGTTTCGTGCGCAGCTTCGTTTATAGAATGTGCACTCGTTCATGCATCCGTCTGTCCTGTCCGTTCAATGTTTGCTCATGATTTTCATGCTACTTATTTGGTGGTCTTGTAGCTGCTGCTGCTGCTGCTGCTGCTGCTACTGTTGCTGCTGATGGTTTCAAAAGGCGCCACACTAATTAGACTTTACGCTTATTTGTTTAGCGCCAATTTCATTATATTTTCTTTTTTCAACTGTGGCAGCGTTTAAAATGCTTCCCGCTTGCATTTTCTATTAAATTACGCGCGTTGAAGCAAGGCGTCACAATGTCGTTGTCGTCGTCGTCGTTGTCGTTGTCGCCGTTGAAATGTGTCCTGTTCCTGTTTCCGTTCAATTGTGTACCGTTGCGTTGCTATAGATATATGTATATAGTTTGTATGTATGTTGCATAGAGTATTGGGCGTGCTTTGCATGTCAAAGCAGACAACAAGTGATTCTGCTGCTGTGCTGTGCTGTACATGTGTCTTTCTTTGCACCGCGCCCTAATTATTTTGCTGCTCAAAAATCGCATTTTTTTTTTTGAAAAATTTGCATAAATTTGGCAACAATTTAGCGTACAATTTTTTTTTTTTTTTTAAATTTTTATGCGTTTTTTTTTTGTTTTTTTTTTTCAACACAAATTGTTCTTAAACAATTTTATAATTTTTTGTTAGTTTACTTTTTTTTAAATATATTTTGTAACTGTAATTTATTACTTTATGCGACGCCCACGTCTTGATCGCAGTGCGTTAAATTGTAGACTGGTCTCTCGGTTTCTTGATTTCTCGGTTTAGCTGCAACAGCAAATGACTCAGTTAAAATTCACTCAACAGCATCAGTCGTGGAAAATCACTCAAAAAAAAAATAAAAATAAAAAAGGAACAACAACAAAATTTTGTTACACGAAGCGTATACGTTCGGTTAACGTAGAAACGAATTGTAACAATAACACATAACGTAACTAATATGTGCAACAACAACAACAACAACAAAAGAATGTAACGAAGCATAACAACAAGGCGCACGATGCACAGTGGTGCGACAAACGCAAAATCCATTTTATAAAATAATATCGTCAAGTTTCATAATTTTTTCTAAAAATCTAAACATTTTTTCCATAACTCAAATAAAAAAAAAATTGGTAGCTGCATTCTTAACCATTTTTTTTTTTTTTGGGAAATCTGCCTTGTTCACAGGCCTTATGATCACAAAACTTTAAATTTTTTTCAAATACGATTTACAATACCATACTAACAATCTCTCACTACATAAGCCGGAATATCATATTGCATCGATTGGCCCGATAAAAAATTCGTAACAGATTATTGTCAAATCGAGTAGAAAGCCACAATATTATTCTAGCATTCTCCTTTAAAAAAATCCAGAGCCATCTTGAATCGTTTAGTATTCAAGACGCGCCTTCCTAGACGCGGCCATGACCGGCAGACGGTTGACGGCAATATAAGTAAGTAAGTATTTAAGATTATCGATGCTCACAAAAAATTTCAAATTTGCTCTGCAGTTGCTTCTAGTTATAAAGCAATCATTCGATTGGATCTAAGTAGTTTGTCTCCTGTACAAGCTAAAAAGTGACTTTATGCGATTTGCTGCGCCCAGTAAAAATTATTTTCATTACACAATATATTCTCCTCCTACTCGACTCCAAGCACTTCTCTACTTCTTCCAGCAATATTCAAAACCGATAAACCAAATATCTTTTAAACCATGAAACTTTATTTTCTTTTCTTAACTTGATTTCTTTTCTTAATCCGATACCATTAACATGTATACCAAATTTCATCCATGTACTTCAAATGGATGCAAAGATATATTTAATATTTTGTGTCGTTCTCTGATTTTGAACAAACTTAAGACGATTACTTTTCCCGATCTCATTAACATGTGTAACAAATTTCGTGCCCGTACCTCAGATGGATGCAAAGATATGTTAAATTTTGTTTATCGCTTGTATGGGGAGTGGGGCAGAGTCCTCTCCAATTTTGAGCAAACTTAGCCTATGTTACTCAGGGTGAATGTAGCTTTCCAATGGTGAAAGAATATTTGAAATCGACGCAGTAGTTTTTGAGTTTACTCATTACAAACACACACACACACAAAATACAAATCTTTCCTCTTTATTATATTAGTATAGATGAGATTTTCGACTACAATCTACAGTTTCTATGTGTGTGTGGAAGTTTCTCTGTTTACCAATGAAGTTATCAGGACAGATCGATAACAAACTCTATGGATGAATTAATGGAAAATGTATAAAACATAAATTCGTGGTCGTTCTAACACTCCCCATTTTCTTCTGTAAATATATATGTTTATAAATCTTTTTCAGTTTTGAACCAGTGTGCAGTGTTTATGTTAACAACAACAACAACGCCAAAAGCATTATGAACACGCACACACTCTTACACATGCATGAACACACAGCATCCGTTTTGAGCAGAAGCAACACGTTGAGCGTTTTTAAGTTCAAAAAAAATATCTCTCCTTCGTTTGTATGCTTTGCGCTCAGTTGGCATGCTCACTCAATTTGAGCATGCAACCCGTCGTTTCATGTTATCACATTTTACTCAACTTTAAATGGCTGAAATTCTTTACGCCTGGCAATACTGTATAAAAATGTGGGAGTTGTCTCGTTGCTCAAAATTTGAGTGAAACTTTCTGCAATTGTTGTCACGTGTTGAATGTTTGAGAGAAAGCTCAAGGTTTTGTTTTGATTTCTCGTATGCGAATGCGACTCATGTGCCGTGACCAAAATCAAATGAGTGTGTTTGTGTGTGTGTTTTAGCATACTACACTACAATACTATGTACGAGTATTTACGTGTATGTATGTGTGCAACATTGCTACACAGGGCGTATACGTAATGCAAATATTGTTATACAAAATGAGCGTGCAATGCGATACGCGTACACGAACAACAAGTTATGCAGTAAGTACAAATAGTATAAATACTATTGACAAATGCAACAAACACTATTATCTATGTTAATAGTTCATCGATTTCTATGCTAACGCCTGTGTCTCGCTCGCCCTTTCCGTCCATATTTTCAACTATATGCGCTACCGCAAACAAAGTATTTCTGACTGTACTGCCTATTCGAGCGCAACATATGCGAAATGTGTTCGATTTTAGTGGCTAATGCTGTAAATCCTTTTGGGAATATGTAACAACAAGTCAGACAGGATGCGTTCTAACACACTATATACACATACAGTTACACATAAACATAAGTTAAGTAGTTAGCCGCAACGGCAGGACAGGAGAGCATCGCAAAATTTGCCAAATGTTCTTAGCCGCTTAGTGCGCAAAGTAATTTTGGCTTATAAGAATTTATGTTATATTAAATGAAATGCTTAGAGCGACGTGCGGACCATGCCAGTTTTGTTCAGTTCTGTTCTGTTCAGTTCAGTTCAACCGCACCGACACAACGGCGTGTTAAACAAAAAATAACAAATGAAAGAAATAAAAGTTATATAATATGAAATACAAAATGCATGCAACGTCAGCATCAGCATCAGCAACAGCATCAGTGATACGGGTTATGTATTTGTAACTTTCTGTGTGCATACATATACGTATGTCTGAGTGTGTGTGTGCGTGTTCTAATTTGAAACGTTGAGCATAAAAGTTCTAAAATGCAAACAAGATGCTTCAAGTGGTCACCAATTTACTTCCAAAATTGTTGCCAAAGTCATTAGGGTTGGTTGCATCGTATGCTTGATTTTGTATACACGGCTAAGTAGTTACGGAGGCCGACTATAAAAGACACTGACTTTTGGTATTTCTGCTTCCTGCTTCAACTTGATAGACTACGTTCAAAATTTGAGGCACTTTTCTTCGACAATATGACATATCCTATATAAATTATATAAATTTTTTATAGACTTAAACTACCGAATGTGATTTTTGAAAGGCATTTTGAAAAATTCAACAATTCAGCTGGCTTTAATGGCATTGAAATTCGCTCCAAACGTAGAACAAAAAAATCATTGGCTCTCAATATTACACATTATTGCAAAGCATCGCTGTAGCAAGGTATGCTAGCGATCTAGTGGGATGCTATAATAAAGTATATTCTAAAATGTGTGATGTTCCAGTGCGACGCCGGGTAGTTCTTCGTATGTATGTACCTACCAAACAGCTTACAAGACTTGTGCGTGTCAGTTACAAATTAAATTAGCTATATACACAATTTTCAATTAATTATTTATTTATTTCATGCACGCTATAAAGTTAAACAACTCATTTGAAATCCTATAAATACCAAAGGCTTGACTACTTGTACACATAACTCATCAGAATGTTATGGAAGTTTTTGTTTATTTATTACATTTTTCAAATGTCATCATTTGTAAAGTGACGAAGCAAACTAAAAGTTCTTCCAGACGTTAAACAGCGTCCTTTTTCAATTGAACTAAATATCCTGGCATACAAAAAGCAGCAATTTGCAGTTATTAAATATGAATTTTACAGTCAAACGCGTGAGTCGTGGCGATTTTACTATACACGGATATACGGATATGTTTTACGACATTGACAATGGTACAACCGTAAGTTTTGCATGCGTTCCCACTATTAAAAAAATTTTATTTAAATGTTTTGTATACATTTTTAGCTTTATTTACACTTCTATCACAGTTCTAGTGGCAACAGAAACGATTTCAAATTATTGCCGTATAGCAGCTCGAATGTACCCTTTGATGTGTTTATGAATACTTTTCAAAAATCTGTTGGGCAAGAGTGGATAAAAGATTGTTCAAATTTTCCAATTGTTAAAGATAAATATAAACCGCCTCTTCCACAAAATAGATACACATTCAAGGCATGTCGCGTAAGGAATGAAGGCATGCCATATATATTATCCGAGGGTTACTATTTATATGATATACATTTACATGGCACTGTTGAATGGGAAATTAAGATTTTGATGAAAGTTATTCCAAGTATTTATTAATTTGAAGCCTCTTTTAATTATTTATATATAAAAATTTTTGCACATTAAAAGAAAACCTAATAAAATATTTTTCTGTTTAAATTTTTCCATAATATTCGGTATAACAAATTAATTAAATTCTCGAAATTTCCATAATTTAAAATTATTTTTAAGATTTTTGTTCAAAACAAGAAAGAACGCTGCAGTCTAGATACCTGGTAGCACCTCATTGAACCTTAAATTTGTATAGCAGATAGCAATATATCTGCTATACAAATTTGAGGATACATTGAAGAAACATACATCAAAATTAGCTAAAATAACGTCAGAAAATAAAATTTAGAACTCTATGAATACAATCGTTTCGAATGTTACCGACTCTACTGTTAGAAAATCATTTTGTCGCGCAACGAAGATTCTTTCGCTGAGATAGGACTCAAGAACCTTGTGAGTATTTTGTGGGAGCAACACATTAATTTTGTACCTAAGCCCCTCAGCCAAACTCGATTGCGGAGCAGTATTCACGGTGCTCAAACGCAGTTAGAATCTCTAAGGTAATACGATTGACTTGTTCAATGGTGCCAAGCTTTTCGCGAAAACCAAATTGATGGGTAAAGATGATATATTGAGTGTACTAGCTTATTTTGGTGAGAAAAATCTTTTCAAAGAGCTTGGCCAGACATGTTAGACGACTTATGGCTCTATATGACGCCGCCTGAGTTTTATCCTTACCGGGCTTCGGAATCATGACAATGATTGATTTTTTCCACTGGATGTGGAAATAACCACTTTTTAGAATGACATTGAAAAGTTTAGTAAAATAATTAATAGCTGAACTGGGAAGTTCCACGAACATTTTTGGAGAAATAAGATCATAACCTGCAGCTTTTTTTGGGTTTAGTTGATTTTTTATGATGTTTTTTACTTGATGTGTGTATATTCGGAGAGGTTGGTGAGAGACATTCGATGTAACGTCTCTGGGCGAGCTTATCTTCAATTTTGAGGCCCGTGGTCAGCTCACAAGTAGCTGTTTTCAGCCTTAATTTTGCAACTGGAGATCTCAAGTTTTGCCATTCTCTTCTTAGGCGGCGTTTTCCATATCCATCGCACACCAATTTAAATTCTAAATAAATTTTTATTACAGTTCTATGCTTTCAATAAAAATTTTTTCAATTTTTGCTTGGAACTGGTTTTTATGTAGTCAACTTATTAGCATAATATATGCGATGATGGGCCACAAACTCTGTTTTCAAAAATATCAATACTCCGGCTTGTGTGTAATATTTTGCAATGCAAAATCATCAAATGAAAAGCACTGTGTTTCGCATGTTCCAGACTTCCATTTTTTTTTTTTTTTTTTAATTTTCCACAGCTCGTTGAACAAACATTTTAATATGTTTGGTATGCGCTCGTGCTTTGTAAAGCATTGATGTCAAGTTCAACATTTAACCTTCACGATTTATTTTCTTTTCACATTCGTAGCACCACATTTTAGAATTTACTATAAAATATTTAAACACATAAAGCAGCTGAATTGTGTGAAATTAAATTTTTCTCATGGACTTTTCAATCAATTCCACATTTCAAACTTGACGAAGTTTCTTAATTGGGTTTTTTTTTCGACTGTGACTTGTGAAACTTTGTTATTGACTAAAAACTGCGAAAAAGAACAATTTATGAAACTTGATCTGCATGTTTCAAGAATGAACATTGTTTCCCCAAAATTGTCCATCCGTCATCGTTGGCAATAATTGGTCACTTCAACGATTTCATTGAATTGACTTCTAGCTTTGGGTTTCAAGTTTTAAATGTATTCTATCCATATTCTGCGGCTCATTCTACCTTATTGCTTTGAAATTGAGAATTATGAAATGGAAGTTGAAGCGCAGGACTTGGACTATATATGGTTCCAATAGATTCTCCAAAATAGCATCGCAAATTTGATTCATATGGGCGAAATAATTTTTTTATAAATATTTTTTCTAATATGTATAAAAAATACTACAGTCTTTCGTTTTCGTCTTATTAAAAAAAAAGAATTGCTACAAGTCTAAATGGCACATTCTTTAACATATAAACGTATATCGTTTTATACCTATGCCGAACTACTTGAACTATTGTAGTTCAATAATTCGTTTAAAATGTTTAATCGAGAGCAAATCATGTTGCAATGGTATGAAACTATTAAAATAAAATTTTTACATGATTCCATGCAAGATAGGCGCTGGAATGCTACAGTTCTTGCATGTTAGATACATTTTAAATAGTTAGATAAAAAGTTTACAAGCAAATATAGTGTAAGCCATGTATAGAAAAGTGCTTGCTTTTATTCTCACTTAATATCAAAATGTTGTTCAAGTACACGGTTCTTTTTTATATTTTCCAAATGTCACCAATAATAAGGTGTCTTCGAGATTTTCGTCAGCGTCCCTATACGGTTGAACTAATTTCTTGGGATACAAAAGCAAGCAATCCGCAACTACTTGCACTGAATTTTACAGTCAAACGCGTGAGTCGTGGCGATTTTACTATACACGGATACGCGGACATGCTTTACGACATTGACAATGGTACAACCGTAAGTTTGGGAATAAGTCCTAACAAAATTTTGTTTAATCTTTTTGTACTCTTTTCCAGCTTGACTTACACTTCTATCACAGTTTTAGTGGCAACAAAAACGATTTCAAATTATTGCCGTACAGCAAATCGAATGTACCTTTCGACGAGTATATGAACATTAATCACAAATCTATAACACAGGAATGGCTTAAAGGTTGTCCTAATTTTCCAATTATTATGGATAAATATCAACCGCCTCTACCACAAAGAAGATACACACTCGAAGCTTGTCGCGTGACGAATGAGGGAATGCCTTATATATTATCCGAGGGATATTATCTGTTTGATATATATTTGCATGGCACTGTTGAATGTGAAATTAAGCTGTTGATGAAAATGACTCCAAGTGTTTATTAATTCAGAAACTTTACTAAATTGACATAAATTATCGGCACTTGATTCATTAAATTATTAAAAATTCATGTGGAAAATGTTTTCTATTCAAACCTCTTTGAATGCAAAAATAATAGCATATTAGCTAATGAAGATATGTATTTTCAAAATTCAGTTAAGTGTACAGTGTGCAGCAACTACAGGGTGCTTTGAAATTTAATTTTGTATTCTGAAGCAAAACAAAGAAGAAAATGACATTAAGAGGCCTTGTACGAGTGCAGGACGTTGCTCGAATTAGCTGCAAAACAAAAAGGTAGGAAATTTATAACAAAAATGGTACTGACCAAAAGTATTTTGCCCCTCCCACTTCTTACTTTCAAAATTTTAAAATAAACTTGTAAAATTCTGGAAAAGTCCTAGTCGAATGCAAAAAGCACGAAGTCTCTATCTATTACCGTTTCCGAGATCCTTTCGTTCATACGGACGGACATGGCTATAACGACTCCTCTATCACTCCTGACCATAATGGGGGTAACTTTAAGGGGAAAAGTTTCATAGTTTAAAAGATATTTGGTTTATCGGTTTTGAATATTGCTGGAAGAAGTAATGAAGTGCTTGGAGTCGAGTAGGAGGAGAATATATTGTGTAATGAAAATAATTTTTACTGGGCTAAAGCTAAAAAATATTTGATTTCAAATCCATTCGCCATCTCACGTGTCTAAGAGATAAAGTTAATAAATCTGAAGAGGTTGCTCCATATCGTCTATTCCGTGAAGTCTTGCTTGTATTGGTATATATATCTTCTTGTTATCTTGGATTCTGTATTCTTGAGCTACTTATGAGAGCCTTTTTTTTTGTACTGTGTAAGTTTCTTCTTACAAATCATTTAAACTAACACTTCGGCAGTTTTTGAAGCAAATCATTTGCAATTTCCTTCCTAATTTTACTTTTCTCCTTGGATGGAATGTCTTCGTCAAAAGTTTAATTCTGTCATGCAGTAGATAAATTCCTTTGCATATTTAAACAAATCGGATCTAGAATTCAATCTGAAAGACGACAACTAATGCTTTCTTAATTTTTGATTTTTGTAACGCTTTTTGGCATCAGTCAAGCTTCTTCAAGCTTAACTAATGCATGGCTAACTGGCTGCCTTTCTCGAAATTCTATCTTCTTTACTATAAAAATTTTTGTTTTCCAAAAAGTGAGTTTCAGCTGTTTCCCAGTTTACATCGTACATCATTTATTTAACTGATTTATTTTCATTTTAGATTAAGCTCTGCTCGTTCAACTAATACATCCCTGGTCTGGTTTGGCAAAGTTCTTAATAACTTAGGCCAACTTCTATTGTCAATTCATGCAGTTTATTACAAGTTAAAAACCACTGTCGACATTTATGAAAATCTGTTCTTGTAGGCTTGAGCCTTGTAACCGGGCAGAAAGTCTTTCGAGTTAATTTTGTTGCTCAAATGCTTGAATGGACTAATGGACAGACGGACAGGAGGGGCAGGGCACTATGGAGGTGAAACGTTTTGTCGGTCTACATTAAATTTGAAAATATCGTTTGCCAAGAGTAAACAAACCAGAAATTCCATACCGTGCTTCATCAAAAAATAAATTCATATACTACTACAACAGTCAGCAGTATAAGCGAGTGGGCGTGGCATACAACTCTGACGCAAGGA
The DNA here is from genome assembly GCA_035044805.1 of Leucophenga maculata. Lineage (NCBI taxonomy): Eukaryota > Metazoa > Arthropoda > Insecta > Diptera > Drosophilidae > Leucophenga > Leucophenga maculata. The sequence continues at coordinate 1,925,435 of JAWNNP010001173.1, forward strand.
AATCGCATAATAAATGCTCGAGTGTAACAAAAATGTAATATTGAATCCGCCTGCAGCGAAAGCCAACTTGAAGCGGAGCACAGCGAAGCAGCGGCGCAGCATACTCTTCATAAAAGTATTGTCCTCGTCATCGTCATCATCAAAGTTGAGTTGGCGTTGAGTATGTGTATGTGTATGTGTATGCGTGCTTGAGTATGTGTGTGTTTCAAAATGCAAAGCTAAATTTCGTGTTGTTCCCTGGTACGCTTTTTCATTTTTTTTATTTTTTTTTTCATGGCTTGTTTGCTGAAGTCGCTACGAATGTCTACCAGGACGATGACGAGCACAGGACGACAATGCACAAGAGCCCGCTTGAACAGCAATCGCTTGTGAAAGAAAAGAACATCGTTAATGACACCATAGAACAGCATAGAAACGATGGCGTGTAGCATCTGAGAACAATCCAAAACCAAACTGAACTTAACTGAGAACCACCATTATTTGTTTTTTTTTTCGTTTTTTTTTTTTTTTTGTACATCTTTTTTTTTTTGGTTATATTTGAGTTTGCTCAGGCGATGCGGTGCACAAAAGCTGAAAGCCGAAAACCTAAGCCAAAAGGCGTAGAGGATCCTTTTATGTTTAACTCACTTGCACTGCTCCGGCGGCCCCGCTATTATTTCGAGTGTTTGCAAGTGTATAAGTGTACGTTGAACTTGTGCGGTTTAGTCAAATAAGTCGGCATAAAATCACCGCCTTATACTATGCTGAGCGCGTTCCTTTTACGCCGCTACGCATCCTTGTGCGCACTGCCTGGCGTATTTTAAAGTTCATAATAGAATTTTTATCGCTATGCTATTTAACTTTTAAATCTGTTTTAAGCAGGACCTCTTTGTGTATCTATGTGTGGGTGTACGGGTGTGTGTCATTGCGGTGCACGGCGCGTTTTTCGCTTTGTTCGGTTTGTGATTTGCTTTGAATTGTTTAACTAGTACGAGGCAATTTTCGCTCCGTGGCCAATTTATGGCGCAAAGAATGGAATATATTATGCAAGTACGTGTAGTATAGTAGCTGTGGCAAACAGTGAAACCTAATTGCCAAATATTTGTTAAACGGCCTAATTAGAATTTGGGCAACACCACACGACGCGAGGACATTGCTTGTAATCTGAAGCTTGATTTAAATAAGAAAAGATTTATGAAGAATAAAATGAAGTGCAGAGTTTTTTGTTCGTGTTAATTTAGGTTTTGTTCCAAAAAGTTTTTGTAATAGGTGTGGACTTTTAATGATTCAAGGTTAATGTTGCCAGCCTCGCTAGCATTGAGTATTTAAGCGCCGAGCTATCGCTGCGAGCCATGTCTCTAATATATACAAAATCAATTTGAATTGTATTGTCTGAGTCTTATGCTTGTTGTTATAGCATACACTGTACTCATGGAATGGAAGGGTATATAAAGTTGGTGCTTATGTTTGTAACACAGTTAGAAGTAGGAGTCGCAGACACTATAAAATATATAAAATCTACTCATCTACATCAAGTGAACAACTGTGCCAGGCTGTCATAAGTCAAACGCAAAAAGATATCAACCGATTGGATGCATAACCGCTTATTGTGCTCGATTTTGAAGTATTCTGTATATCGCTGCCATACAAATTTTAGATTGTTTTATTTGAATAGAATTTATCAAATTTTATGTTTCTATCTAAATTAATAAAGGGATCGGCAGAATCAGTTTCTATGCAGTTTTGAAAACTTTACTTTTTTATAGTCAACTAGTTGTCATCGTTCTTGCAGATAGCCGAACATGCCTCTAAAGACTCGACATTTGTTGCTGATCAAAAAATATTTATACACTTTATGCCTTTTTCTGCCTGTTACATACATTTAGACAAACTTAATAAACTGTTTTAGCCTAAAAATACAGCGTATAGCCAAGAAATCTGTACTGAACAATATAGGCAATATATTATATATATCAGATATTAATACACTGTGACTTGCAGCAGTTCTTCAAAGTTCCTTGCACTTATTATCAACAATTCAGAGCAGCAATTTAGGCGCAGAATAATTTATAACTTGAAACGTAATTATTAATTTAGCAGGTGCTGCGTGCGCATTTAGCTTTTATTACTTCAACTTGTAGCTGATTCCAAGCAAATATTAAGAAAACAATTAATTAATTAATTAGTTGTGCTTGTCTGACGTAATTTTCATCTATTAAATGTGTATATGCATGCAGTACATTGAAGGCGCCCTTCGTCCTTAGCAGGCTAACTGCTCTAAAAATAAAACTGCTCTGCGTCTTGGTGGCTGTAACTTTTATTTTGACAAATTGAAAATCAAACAATATTTTAATAAATTTTCTATACGCTGAAAAAGGCAGTCATACTACGTGGTACTACTAAAGGTCATAAATATATATTTTAAGTGCGTGAGGGAGTAAGCAAATATATAAATAAATAAAACATTACAACGAAGCATTGAATATATTCAACAATGTATATATGTAGGCATATATATATATATATATACACATACATATATATATATACACGATACTATTTTTCTTTCATATATTTAAATATATGCGGCTTTTTTATTGCATATAATTCATATTTATTTATTTTGTTTGCCTCGGCTGCTTTCAAGATTCAAAGCCGCACAGAAAATGGCGCAAATACAAATATATTTACACACACACTTATTGAAGTTTGTAAAAAATTTAAAACTTTTCACGTGTGTGTGGGTGTATAGCTACGTTTAAGGAGTTACTTCCCAGTAGTACTTTTTTGAAGTACCAACTCAAACAATCCATTCGGCATAGAAGGCCTTCGCAAGGAAGATGTCTAGTATGCAGAAAGAAAGTATTTTATTTTAAAAATAATTTTAAAAAAATGTAAAAGGATGTTTATTTATTATTTATTTGATTCATTAAAACTAAATAATAAGCTTTTGGAAAGTGCTTCCGAGCACCTTCCAAAAGAAGCGTGAACGGAAGGTTTTCGAATAGCAGCACAAGTAAAGCCTTCAAACACCGGTTATAAGTAAACTGTAGTCCTGAATGCTTTCAGATATGCTTTTAGCATGTTTACAGTTGCTACTGGGTACACAAGTATCTGCTGCTGTGTAATATTTTTCGTTGCCTAGCTAGCTGCATAGCTATCTACGTGCTTTGACCACAAAAGCCGACAACAGCAAAGTGCCAAACGAGCCCTTTATCCATCCATGTACGAGTATTTATATATGTCTAGGGTATATGTATCCTTATACTACGAGTATCTATGCATGTTTGTACTAGAGTAACTCTCTCTCTGTGTTCTGTGTGTGTTTATCGTTTTTTCATACATTTTATGTCATAGCTATTTGCTCAAGCTGAAATATTTACTTCGCTCAAAAAGGCGGAAAATAATTCAAAATATTTGCAACATTTACATGGGCCAACGGCGGCAATGACAGCGATGACAATGCTCTAGGTAGAGGTGGAAGAAAGTTGGCGTTGTATAGGCCAATGGCGAAGTTGGTGATGGGTGACGCTGACGGTGACTCGCGCAGGACATAAAGCTGGGAATTTATGCTGCATACTCTCTATATGGAGACTACGAACGGAATTTCTTTAGCGGCATAACCACGCAGACATTAACACAAATACTTACATATTTTTTACACTCTACACACATAATGCGCAAAGTATTTTAATTTTTTCACTGTGCATGTAATGCCTTACAAGCATAATTCTATGCCATGCAGCTTTTATATATTTTAAATCTATAATCTTGATCAACTCGACTAGTGCGTCTGAAACATGGCAAAGTAGTAAGCTTGAAACTTGGTATGGAGAGTTTTTTATAAGCTCTTGCTAGCTTTTTATGAGCATGTTGCAAAGCCTGATTTACAACATGCTCATAAGTCCTTACTAAAATATTTTTATAAACGAAAAAAATTCTAATAATTACTTTCATTGCAGCTTTAAAGCGTATCTCAGTTTTGTATAAGTACATATGTACGACAAATTGTTACTGTGTGTGTGGTCTTGTGGCACTTAGTCCCATTGTGGTCTGCTTTTGCTGTCGACAAAATAAAACAAAGTCCTTAGCAAGTGTGTCTGATTAAATGCACATTTAGCGCACGTTAAGAGTTTTGTTTTTATGCGGTTAAACCAAAGAAGCCAACTAAGAATGAAAAAGGAAGAGTGTAGCAGCACAAGCGGAAGCAATGTGGGAAGTGATTATGGAATATAATATTAATAGTTTTCGAAGAAGTATGCGAGTGCAAAATTATCTCAAAGTTTGCTAAACTTTTACACAGTCACGTATGTAAATGTATTAGTAAGTATATATCTGGGAATATGCTTTTGCCTATAGTACATATATTGATATTTTGCTTTTGAGCGCACATTATATACATACATATGTGAACGTATTACATATGTAAATATTTTGTGTCAGCTAAGCGTAGCTAAATATTGTATTATGGTAATTTTCTTTTTGTGATATTCTTTTGAAAGGTCAGCACTGAACAGGAAAACGTTTCGGTGCAGAAAATCAGATAGGTTAAGAAACTTGGCATCGATTACGTTGAAAGTTTGCTTAGTACAATACAAGTATTTTATTTCTATTTCTTTCGTTTTCTCACTAAGGTTGAATAATGCCGTTCTCACGCAAGCTAATGAAATAAGATACCTTGGGCTGTCGCTGGATAAGAGGCTAACGTTTGCGCGGCACACCAGAAACCTAGTCAGCCGTTGTCGCCTTAGAATGAGGCAACTCAACTGGCTCGTAAATAAACGAAGTAAAATTTAAATGTAAATTGGTTCAATAAACATAATTTAAAATCGAAAAATTTCTTTCGAACTGTACGAACTCAAAACAATTTGTATTTCTTTTCTGCCTTGTTTGTGATGGTCCTGTAAAAGTTTTCAGACAAATTGAAGACAATTATAAGGTAAACATAAAAATTCAGTCAAACTGCAAAATAACAATTTTTTTTTTTAAGATAAAAACGACTTACTCGTATTTGACTGATTTTTTTTTTATTTTTTATGTTGTTCGTTGTGGACCAAAAATCTGGAGAAACATATTCCAACCAAAGTTAAAATTTTTTTTTTATACAAGATCTGTAAGTTTTAATGTCATGCGTTCTCTAAGAGGTTGTCAGCTCCCATACATTTTTGCTTTTTAGAACTAGAAAAATTTTTAAATCAATATTAAATTAAAACAAGTAAGGAAATATCAGTCGGGCGTAACCGACTGTAAGAGGCCCTGTACCAGTTCAGGTCGCCTAACAAACACATTAAATGTTTCCCGAGCATATGACCAAACACATGACCACTTCTCACTGCGCGAATATGAATGAAAAGAAAAGGGGGGTCGTTCAAATTCAATTGCTTATAAAATCGTCATTTATTATCTGATTTTGATGACCTTTTTTGATTTGGGCTAAGAAGGACGTTAACTTTATACTCTATTTTTTTTTGTGCCGAAGAAATTTTTACCCTAAGGGGTAATTTTATGGGGAAGGGGGGGAGGGGCAAAATTTTAAAATAAACTTGTGAAATTCCGGAGCAGTCCTAGTCGAAGTCTCTATCTATTACCGTTTCCGAGATCCTTTCGTTCACACAGACGGACGGACGGACGGACGGACGGGCGGACGGACGGACAGACGGACATGGCTATATCGACTCCTCTATCACTCCTGACCATAATGAGGGTAACTTTGGGGGTCTCCGACAATTAGTTCTTCCTGTTACATACATTTGCACAAAACCAATAGGCTCTTGTACCTTCGGTAGAGGGCCTAACAAGTTCGAATGTGAAGCTCAATTGTTCCAAATTCTAGAATAAGCAGCTATAAAGAAACTAACCCTAAAAGTAGGCTACAAATTATATGTATATAAAGTTTTAAGTTACAAGTGTTAAAGCCTGTTGTCGCATACAACAGAAACTGAAACAGAATTCAGTACATTAAGGCCTGTTGTCGCATACAACAAAAAATGAATTCAGTACATCAGCAACTGAAACTGAAAAAAGTACTTTTGCCTTCTTTCAGTACTGAATGACAGAAAAATACAAAATGCAACCCTGATAAAAATGTAAAATGATGAAAAATGACATTTAGTTTCAATTCAGTTTCGGTTCTATGCGGCAACCTCCTACTGAAATTTCAACTGAATAGTTGTACAACAGAAACTAAAAATCAGTTTCAGTTTCGTTTCAGCTTCGTTTCAATTTCATTTCAGCTTCGTTTCAGTTTTGTTTCAGTTTCGTTTCAGTTACTGTTGTATGCGACAACAGGCCTTTACAGGCAGAGGGTTTTAAAAATATACACAGGCGTTGGGGACTATCCCTTTATTTCTTTTTAATAGTGGATCATCACACCCATTGATATATATGTGAGGCATCCGATCATAAATAAGGTTATTTTTAGTTGATATTGACTGAATTTTATTTTGTACAAAAAGCCTATAGGTGAGCGGTTTGTTTGTAGAGAGACTATCTCAAAAATTGGGCGTGACGTACTAATATAATAATTTCATTTCAATGCAACAGAAACTAGTTTAATAGTAGATTACAGCTGGATATTTTAAAACTAATTGCCGAAAAATGCGCAACAACTACTGAATGGATAGACAAACTGACTTGGTTAGTTCAACTCACCTCAACGAGCTGGTCCAAAATATGAATGTTAAATTGGGACTTTGATACTTCATTTACATCATTATACACTGCTGCCTGTACAAACAATAATTTCACCGGGTCTATTGAGTTGGCTTAAAAAAAATTATAAGTGGTACAAGTTCTTCACAGAAGGACTAGAAGATGTTAATGTCGATGTTGGCCCTGAACCATTTTTGAGTTTTTGAGGTTACGTGACGGAAGAAAAAAATGATTATCAAAAAACGTTTGGCAATTGAATGTACCACCCTTCCCCTTTTAAACCTTTTTGGATTTTTTAAAATATCTTTTTTTTTTTCACCGAAATATCGCTATTTGAAATTTTACAATTAAACGTATTAACCCATCCACAAAAAAAATCGAAAAAATTCTGCCTGATACCAGACCATCTTGTGATTTTGGAGTCGCTGATTCCGAATCCGATTGACCCCATCAGGTTAGAATTTTTCGTAAGTTCAAAAAACAACCCCTAAAAATCACCCCTACCAAACAATAAGCAGGCTAACCCATCTGACCCTGGAAACAGCAAGTTAAATCGCTTGTTTTTCTTGATATAACACAGGCCGACAAAATTTAACAATAGCCTAGACCCAGAGACCAGACCTGACATACCCGAAGGATTTTGATGCGCTGAATACTTTTTTTCACTTTTAGGTTAGGATATCTCGAAAACCAGACGTATAGGAGCACGGATTTGGATTCAACGCGTCAAAATTCTTTGAGTACGATAGGTCTAGCCTCTGGGTTAAATATTTGAAGGTGTTATCGAAACACTTTTAAGTTAAGTTCGTTCCAAAATTGCTAAATTTTGACAAAAAAAAAAAACCGTCACATGAGCATCGCTCAGAAGCTTTGAAAGGACGTCAACGATAATCCAGATTTTTTCAAAAGGGGATTAATTGGTGAAGAAACATGGTCGGTACATAGCTACAACGTTGCAACCAAAGCCGAATCATTCCAATGGAAGCGGTTAAAAGAATCAACACCAAGTTCGGTCAGATTTGAATCTTTTGCTCACAGTTTTCTTCGATTACAATGCCGTGGTGATTCGTGATAAGGATTATTTCCTTATAGTGATACGCCATTTGCATGGCAATTCATTCAGCAATTAATGACGTTGGCATCTGATCGCAGAATGTAACCTTCTCTCAGCCACCGTATTGGCTTCTATTCTCAAAATTTAAAAGACTCATAATATAGATAGATATTGATGAGTAAATAAATATTTCCAGACCAAATAGTCACGTTTACTTTAAAAAACCGCGTGTTTTAAAGCCTTCAACTAGCCTCTTTGTTGTTAATTAAACTGTACCAAACTATGGTTCATGGTACAGGATATCTTAAAGTTTATTTTATTCTTTCTTGTTTAACTTAGCTTTCATGTGTGTTTGCCAGTTTTTTAATTTCTCGGAACTCAATATTAACCAAATACAGAATTCAGCTAATTGCGCAACTTTTCATGGACAACCAAAATGAAAAACAAATAATTTAATGAAAAGCAAATAAGTTTCTGAAGTAGTTCCAAAAATTCAAATGTGAGTAGATCAAACTACGCACTAATTCGCATTAAAAATATGAGCACAGCTGATAGTAATTACATCGATCAGACATTCTAATTGAATTGTAATCAAATTTTCGATCTCTAAAGACTAAATTAGCTGTAGTACGCGTACTCCAGATTGCTCTTTTGTTAATGCTTTTATTTTCGTTTTTTCATTATTAAAATACCTATTTGCTCTACAAATCCCGCCTTGATGTGAAAGAATTTCGAATCAAAGTTTAATAAGTCAAAGTTTTTGTGAAAATATTCAAAGAATATAATTAATTGATTTTTATTCCATGATTATTGCTTCTTAGCTTTTAAGCCATTGGTGCTATGTTTCATTTATGCATCTAAAAGATTTTTCGCCACTTATTTCAGGTACGAAATGCTTTTGGCATTATGCGATTTTCTAAACCATTTATTTCAACAGTTTCTCCCAAAATTTGACAATTGCAAAACAGGTGCCAAATCGTTCCATTGAAGTTAATGAAACTTAATTTCTAAATAGGTGACTATAGAGCCATTCACTCACCCATGTCGTCGATAATGGGTGCCATTCGAAGCGTTATTCCAACCAGCATGAGGCACATGAGTAGCAGCAGACATGCCGTGGCTATAATTGTCCAACGGGCACGTTGCGATAAATCGTGCGGATCGATTACCTGTGAACAGAAATTTTGAATAGTGTAAGCAACTGTTGTACATTTTAATTAATCTCGCTTAGAAATACACTTAGAACTCGCCTTTACAACTTGCGTTTCCAGATCTTGCACGAGTATTTTACCCTTTCCATGGTGATGATGATGGTGATGATGGCGATGCCGTTTCTTGTGGTGATGGTGTCTGTAAGTTAAAAGCGGTAATTATTAGTTTAGAAATTTCAATTGCTGAGGCATAGTAATTCTTCTTGCATCATACCGTGCTTTGCGATGATGTCGATGACTTTTCGGAATGATTTGTTGCAGATCTTCAGGCTTGCTGGAGAGCTGTATGTCGTAGGGTAAATGCTCGTTTAGCGTGTATTGACTGAAAGTTGTTAAAGTGTTTTAGAAAAATATATTTTATGCATATATTGAAAGCACCTACAGCGGCTCATCGGCGCCAATATCAAGCACACAGTGCTGAAAACTGCTCGGCGAGGGATAGACCAATACTGGATCGGAACAGCGATGGTAACGTTCTGTAATGAAGAGCTGGTTGCAACAAAATTTAAAATTTAGCGAAAGATTTCAACTCACTGTATTTTCGCTTATGCCTCCGATACTCATCGTCGCTACCGCTCTCTGCAACCGCAGTGACACAAGGCTTGAAGCACCGTTTATCCTTTTCCCGCAACGCTATGGAGGATTTCACCGTATTGCAACAACCCCTGGCTACACCACCGCTCGAACCAGTCGATGTGGAAGCCATGCGTTGCAGTTGTGTGATGCTATTCGATTCTAGTGTAATGATGACATCATTGGCAGTTTGGCTAGTATGAAACGTTGCCGCACTCCGCTCCCGAACTTCACGCTGTGCAGCAACTTCCACAGCAGCGGACTTTGTTGCAGCCATGCGACTTCGCTCAGTTCGTTGAAGCACGGTGCTGCCCGTCTCAATTCTACTACTATCTTCTACTATAGGAATTACAATTGACTTTGTCGGCATTGAGTTATCATCACTGATGGGTGTCAGCAACATATGACGTCGGCTCAGTAGCAGACTTGTGCTTTTGGATTTGCAGCGTCCATTGGGCAGAAAGGATGCAGCAGCACTTGCCGCTGCGGGCGCCATGGGTGAATTGGCGTAGCTGGGCGGTGCGTGCAGCGACAGCGAATCGCTTTGATTGAGCAATGTGCTGATGGTAAGATTAGCGCTATCCTCGGAGGTGTTCTGACGCGAAAAATGGCGTGCATAGGCGGCTGCATTTGTATCGATGACAGCGTTGAGTGGAACCTTGGCCGGAGGCAGTGACCGTTGCGCAGCATTTATAATCGTTGGTGCGGGTAAGCGGGGCGCATGCGCTGACGCATGTGTGGTATTCTGTAAAGGAAGACGCTTTACTAGACGTTTGAATGAGTTCAAAACCAATTTCAACTTACCACATTACGGGGCAGTATAGGGCTACACTGAGCGCTAATCGAGCGTGCTTCGAGCAGCCGCAGATGCCGTATCATACGCTCCGGTTCGTAGACGCCCTCATAGACCAGTGAATTGGAGTTGGCCAATGAGAGGCTCTCTAGACTGTCGTGCAACGATGTCAGGCTGCCTTCGGCCAGCGTGGAAGTGTGTGCAGCGCGTGAGGCATCTGTGTAGCTGCTGCATAGAACACCGTTACCCTTCTCAATGCTCAATGAACCAGCTGCACCGCCTCCAGCTATGACACCACTGACGCTACGATCCGCAGGTGTGTGCGTTTGGGCATGTACGAGCACACAACGCTTGACAGATGCATTACTTACGGTGCTGGCCACGCTATCCTCGGCATTGGGCAGTGCTTTGACAGCGGCATTGATATGCGGTTTTTCCTTTGATGGCGACGTTGTTGACGGCGTGGAAGCTAGCTCAATGTCATCGGTGTCCGCAGGCTTACTTCTCAAATATGCGCTTTGCTGTTGCGCTGTTTTCGTCGTTCTTGCTGCAGCAGTTGCTACACCCGTTACTGGTGTGCTCTGCTCCTCCAAAGATGTTTGTTTGCTTATGCTACCGCGTGGCAAGCCGCCTTCAGGCTTACGTGCCGTTCCGACGCCAAATAGTTTGCGTGGCAGAAAAATGCGTCCAATTGAGCTACGCTTAAGGCGATTTGTACGCTTGCGCTCTTCACACTCACGTTTCATGGCCAGCATTTTATTTTCGATAAGTGCATTGAAGACCGCTTCATAGGTCAAGGCACGTTCCAGATCCAAAAGCGTGTCTGTAGTAGACACCGCTTTGTCCAGTTTGGTTAGCAGATTATAGGATTCATTTACATCATTAGCTGATTGCGTTTCCAGCTGTGCCACTGTCTGCTCAATCAGTAATTCACTTTCATCCGGCACCGGCATTCCGGCACCACTGCCATAGCTTGACTTGGCTGACGATTCATCTTTGCAAGTGCTTATGCCAAAGGCAACGATACCACCTCCTGGCTCGCATTCGCTTGCCTTGTCAACCATTTCCGTTGCGGCTTTCTGACTTCTCCCGCCTCCCGCTCTCCGCTGAACCTCCACGCAGGCTTTCGTTATGATGAAAGGCTTTCGGCAGCCGCTGCGTTTGTTACTACTCTTACTACTATAATCGCTTTTGCCTTCTAGATCTGATTGGCATATCAATGTATTTTGCTGCCTTGGTGCCGTTTCGATTCGTTTCGTATCTGTGCAGTGTGTCCTTCCACTGTATAAGTACCGGCTTGTGTTGTCTCAGACACAATCACAAATCGATGCATTCAACTTGCAATACATATTCAACAATTCTACTCTAAGGTATGGTATTATAGTGGTAGTAGCAATAAGTACGGCTTGAGCAATGCAGTCAGTGATTCTAAGTATAAACTATGTTCTACATTCGTTGTGATTGTTCGCCATTTTGATTTTGTAGTTGCTTTTGTTTTCTTGATATATTTTGCTATACTATTTACATTACATTTGCATTTACAGTCCTTCTCCGTCTCATGCTCGACGTGCTTATAAGCATTGATTTTGATTTTGCTTCGTATTATTAAAGTCTTTTGTTTGGGTGCCCCATGTCCTTTACTGACAGGACAGAGATGTGAGAAGTCAGGCCAGCTATTCAAAATTAAAAGCTATGTACACGACGGAAGTTGCCTCAAATAACTGCGCCTGAAAGTATGCAACAAATTAGTTAAGCTTCAATACAATGCATAATTAATGCCGTTATTAAAAGTGGGTGGTAAAATAAGAGCCTGTCATTTTGAATCACGCACTGCACCATTTTTCTCTTTGTTTTTAATTATTCCACAGTTTATACTCTGACATTTAACACAGCATGTGAAAACATAAGCCAGCTTCGAAAGGACAAAGAAATTGGATGGTTATAGCTAATTGGCTGTAGGGAAGATAATCCTTAAAGCTGATTTGTTCTATGCTAAGTTGTGGCCAAAATTTGAAAAAAATATTTGCCATAGCTCATAGCTTAACTTTAAAGTTTAAGTTTTGCGGTAATATTTAGTAAGGGCGCTTCATAGCTACCATGCTGGGATACTGTACCGATTTATATAAATATTGGTTAAAAAGTTCTTCCGATAACATGGATAACTATTATAGTATTTGTTCCTGGATTGCTCCTTTATATTTTTTTGTGCTATGTGCTTAAAGAATTTTTAGGCTACATAACGCATAGGCAATTTCAAGATATATATATACTTTGCCTCATGGTACCATGTCTTGTTAGACACCCTTTCAGTGGAGATCATTCGCTTTCAAACGCAAAACTTTGTCAACCAATATAAAGAACCATTGAATTTATAACAAAGTACTCAGGCAACTCCTATTCTACCGACTAATCCGTAGAAGAATTTAATGTGCTTTCCAGTCACGAAAAATCAGAATCAAGAAGTCAGCTCATCACAGTCAGACCTCTGGAGTTCTGCAGTCATGGAAGTCACTCTTTAAAAATGTGACAAAGAATGATGGCTTCAAGTATCGCAAGAAACGTAAACAGTTATATTATCTTAGCTGACACTCAAGGATTCCTTGGTGTCCAATTGACGTCAAAAGTGATATATATTTTCGTCCCATCACTGAGAAGTATTATTGAATTAGGTAGAATATGTCATGATGGACATTTGTAAATTATGATCACGAAGGTGGATCTTTGGAAGAAGGTAATGAAAAACTTTGAGTGATAAAAATTTGCATCATGCCATCTAAATTTATTAATCACATATTCTTATAACACTTCATAAAAAATATTTCCAATTTATTCTGGCGTTGGAATGCATCTATCATTGATGATTCACAATTCGACCTATGTTGTATTGTATTTCAAATGTTGGCATCCATAAGCCATAATTTTGTGTAGTTTAGTGTATTCTGTTAATTTTCTGTTATGTTTAGCAGTATCGAAGCATATTAATGTGCGTACGAGAGAGTAGAAGTAACGGGTCTGCTCTCTCTCCCTTTCCATATATCTCTTTGACCAATTAATGCTCATGCGCACTCTCGCACTTGCAGACTTTTGAATTACACGTTTACAACTAGGCATAACGGTACAACAATAACGGTAAATGTGTAAGGAGAGAGCACGCGACACGACCGACACACATCAGACATCAAAACACAAAACTGTTGAGCCCTTGTTGTCGTCGTCAGTCAAGTAGCAAGGCAGCCATCCGAGAAACCCAAAACACAGTGAAGTCAATTTCAGAAAAGAAAAAAAACTACTTCAACGAACGTCAAGCCAATTCGTATTCAAATTTACATTGTGGTATTTTGTTTACTTTTTGTTGTGGTTTGTTTTTCACTTATTTTCTTCGTTAAATTGAAATCACGAGCCCTTTTAAAGACACTTAGACGATTTGTTAAAAACTAAGCCCAAAATGTTAATAAACTGGTAAAAATTTTGATATAATAGAGCAGAGATATAGCATCGCAGACAGTAAATTTTTACGTTTCACAAGCACGTGCGTACAATTACGTACATACTGACTGTCATAACTGTTATACACATCAAGTGAGCTCATCTGTCATACACATACACGAACGTTAAAATAAGTATAACACATTCAACAATCAATTCCAACAAAACAAAAATACATTTAATATTAGAGGTTTTGTGTGTAACACCAAGGCTTTCTTCACTTGGTTGCTACCTCATTAAATATTTTTTATTTGCTGTATTATTCGCGCAGCTAATTTTGTATAAATCTCTGCAAATTTCAATAGAATTAAAATGATTCACTTTAACTAATGGCGTATTAAGCAAAAAATAAAAAGATTTCGAGTGGGATAGGGAGGTAGGGGGCAACAAGCATAATAAATAATAATGATAAGAGCCATAGCTCATAGCTCTCTTTTGCTTTCGACATTTGATATTCTGTGCTACTGGCTGTTGATGTTTGTTGTTGTTACTGTCCTTTTGTTATTGTTGCTGTTGTTATTATTATTTTTGTGATTGTTGTTGTTGTTGCTGTTTCTGTTTCTGTTGCTGCAATGCGAAGCGTGGCAAATGTTTCTGCGTTGGCAAAACTTAAATGAATTCTTCAGCAGCAGCAGCAATTGTGGCAGCAACAGAAACAGAAACAACAACAACAACTGCAACTGTAAGGCAAACTGAGACAAGACAAGACAAGACAAGAAGATGTCAAATAATTAGACAAACAAATGTCATCGCACAGTGTACAGGGGGAAGGACTAGCTACTACTGCAGCACGAAAAAGAACAAGAAAAAGAAAAACCAGATGAAGATGAGAGCATAAGGAAGTGACAAGTAACAGAAGAGATTTTAAAGAAGAAGGATACCATGTCACTTATCCTCAATTGTATCCTTTTTAACAGCTGAAAGACAATTGTACATTAGCTAGAAAGAGACGACAAACAGACAGATAAAATCGAAAGCAATGCACACGGGTAGCTAAAAGTGTCGAATTTTTCGACTGTATTACACACTTATGTATATGGAATACATTTAATCAAATAAGAATCCTTTTTTAAAGTCATAAAAGCAAATTGTTTTTGCATCTTTCAACGTCGAATAACTTCAATAAAGCAAACGCCATTATATGAGAATAATGGGAAAGTCCCTGATTATGATTTTAATTATTAAAATTATAATTTTATGATAAGCTAGAAAGAATAAATTAAAATCGGTTTCTATAAAAAAAAATCAACTGCACAAAAATACATGCTGTGCCAAAACTTCTGAGCTCAAAGAACTCATAGGATATTCCTATTGATACTATGTACCTTCGTTATTGTGAAGTTAGTAATGCATAGATTCAACGATTGGCGTTATAATCCGATCACTGTGAATCACGGTTTTGATTCGGTTGAAATGATTCGAACTTATTTTATTATACAATGCACACAAAACTAAGTTTGAGAGACCTCATCATATACAGCTTGACAGGTCCGTCTGTATATGGATAACTGTTCCCTCAAATCTTATCGAATTTTTCTAATTGTTAACGCTAGAGACTTGTCCGAATTTATTAGAGTTATGGCTTTACAGTGCAAAAATTTTAAATACTAAGACTACACAATAGAAAACATGAACCTCTACGCACCGAACGAAACTTTAATGGTTAGGTTTTAATTTTTTTTTGGAATCGTTGGTACGTCGTATTATTTAAGTTGTAAAATAAAATATTCGCGTTTAATAACGCTCATATTTAAAAAAAAATACCAATGTCTCGCAGTCTATATCCCTCTATACTAATCGCACAGATGTCAAATGATATATCAGCCAGAACTATAAAACTTTTGATGGAGTATCTGTTTGAAAATCTCGAATATAACACAAATGTCGTGTGTGCTCGGCTGCAAGGCACTATTTATCAATTCTATTGTAAGCAGGACATATGCTGGATAATTTGTATAGTTGCTGGTGAATAGTTTTTCTTGTTTGTACTTTTCCTATACGAATATCCAACTTTAAAGTTAATTTTTACTGTAGTTCAGATTAAGCCAATCATATCATATACTAGATACAATATAAACCAATTGTTTGAATACCAAAGCCAATTTAGCTTATTTTGATTGAACCATTTTTAACTGACATTTAAACTGCGGACTGAACGTGTAAAGGAAATTTAAGTTTCGTTGTGACTGATTTGAACATTATCTCTTGTCATAAACTCAATTTCTCTGTGCAAACAGTAGCAACGTAAGCGAGTAAGGACCTTCGACAGTGCTGGATAGAAAGTTAAACGGACATTGGCTGCGCTGCAGTGTGGAACGCGTTAAAGTAAACGTTGCATTGGACACTATTTGCTGTGTCCAAAATGGACACTTCATTCAATTGGGAATTGGGCAAACGATGCGGTGCTACGAAATCAAAGCGAATACTTAGTACAAACACTAGAAAGGCAGCAAAGTGTCGTTGAAAATTAAACGCACGAGTTGTGAAGCTAGAGCACCAGAAGCTGGAGTGGTTGTGGTGGTGGTGGTGGTGGGGGCACAGGACTCGAATGTTGAAAGCATGAAATCGGAATTATACGCAAACACGCACATACGTACACATATACACGGGCTGGCAAAAAGCGACAGATTCACACATACACTGACATAAAAAATAACTTAACTGCAGCTAAACAATATGCCTGCATCGCATCGAATGAAGCAAGGCAGGCAACATCGCACAGTGGTCTGTAGACGTGTGAAAAATATTGCGAAATAATTAATTAGTTTCAGCTGCGGTCAAAATAAGTCTCTGTCGCGTATTGGCTGTAATAAAAAATATTTTAAGTACAAACGCCCATATCTGGTTTCGAATTATTTATAACAGCAATCGGAAAATCAGTCCCTCGCTGAGCTTGTTGGGTTCAGTGGTTTCTTCCGAATAAAAACATTTTCTGCAAGCATCAACTAAATATCAACTGAGACTAGAGAGCGTTCTTCTAGTGCCTGTAAAGTCCAACGATTGGTTCCATGGGTTATGCAATGAGCTATTATTTTGTATCTGCATTACACAATAAATTGAATTGGCGTGCAGAGTATAAAAGTTTCGTTTCGATTTGAAAGTACGCTTTTGGACATTATTCTCAATTATATACCCATTAAAAACATTAAACAACATTAATATTTATTCGCGCTTTCACATTGGTTGAACCAATGTGCGTTGTCGACTGGAGGCGACGAGGCATAAAGGCGTCGAGGTGATGATGCGCCGTGGTGCGATATGGCGGCACGGCAGTGATGCTGGTACTGGGTGGACACAAATTATGAGGTGAAGGTTAAACAGTGTGGCAATGACCATGAGGATTAAAAATGAAACGCCTCATGCAAACAAGAAAAGTAGTAGTGGCAGAAAAATAGTTGTAGTTGTAATGAAGCAAAGTGTGCACAGCAAAAATTTACAAGCAGACATCCATGCATACATATATACAAACATATGTAAAAATATGTACATTTACTTACACACACACATACACATAAATTCTCACGCTGAAAACTTGCGGCAAAAGTTTGCGTGCACACTTGACGCGTTGGCCACATAAAAATAAAAAGCGAACCAGTTCAGCTGAGCCGACCCAAATCTTTCAGCTTTGAATTATTAACTCTCGGATTGCAGCAGCAGCAGCAGCCACCCACCACTCACTCAACTTCTTACACGCTCAGTTAGTCACTAACCACATTATCCTATGCAGCTGATGTTTTAGTGAGCCAAAGCACCGCGCCGCCTTTCTCATTCGCTTGTTGCCGCTGGGAGTTTATGCCGCACATGAAGAGTCTGGTCCTTTGTGCTACTCGTTTTTGGTTGCCTGCCAGACGCGACGCAAATAATTTCTAAGTTATATTGCATGTCCGACCGAGCGATTATTTACTTCACTCCACAATTGCGTATTTCCGCCGCAAATGCAGAAATTCATTTTTGGTCTCATTGCAAGTCATTGACGACGACGACACTATGCCGAAAAGTCCATTCATTCCGGCCACCAATCTACAAGCCTGTCGTCCTTCCTTCCGTTGTTTAAATGGCTGTCGTGTCCCCAGTAGGGACAGCGAACGGAAATGAAAATCGAATGGAAAATAATTGCCATGTTGGATATTTTAAAATATTCAAAGTTAACGAAATAAGGCCCATCACATTGGAAGTACATCACTTGCTACTTTGTCTTTGTTTGATAAAATACCGAGGTACGTTCTAAGTAGTTAGTGATACCTAATAACTTTTATAAATTTCCGAGTATAACTTGTTGTGGGGAGGATTTTACATCGTCTGAAGTAGCGTCTAAAAGCAATCAGAGATTACCACATTTGTGATGTATTTTTTTTTTTTTGTTTTGAATGGGAGTTGAGAATATTAATCAAGCAGTTCATTTATGCCGTATTTACACTAGAGTCGCAATTTTCGTTAAATTATCTTCAAAACTTCGAAATGCTCCGCCCGTTTCTTATTTAGACTTCAGCAATCTCTGCACACTTTACTACAATCTTAAAAATTCAAAAACAATTAAAGCAAAACATTTCTGTTTTTAGCAGCTGTATCTCAAAAATCGGTAGATATATTGGGAGTATGCATTAATTCGTGCGGATTTTTTTTTATTGAAAAAAAAAAATGGTTATACATTCAATGGTCAAAATATCTTTCTGGCAGTTTGTGGATTCCATCCCAAAAGAACTTCTCCGGCTTGGCGGAATCGAATCGAGCCAATTTTTGATATCCTGTTCTGAAGTGAAGCGTATTCCGGTGAGGTCATTTTGAATTGATCTGAACAAGTCAAAGGGGGACATTTCTGAACTATAAGGCGGGTGAGATAGAACTCCCACCCACTGTTTTCCAAATAGTGTTTAACCAGTCCTATAACATGTGGCCAAGCGTTGTCATGATGGAAAATTATGGATTCGTGTCTAGTCGCATATTTTGGTAGTTATTCCGCAATTGCTCTCTTCAAACAAATCAAATGTGTACGGTAGATTTCCCATTTGATCGTCTGACCCGATTTCAATAGCTCATAAAACAACACACCCTTGTGATCCCTCCAAATACAGAGCATTACCTTGGCGCCATGGAAATTCGACTTTACAATGGATGTTGATGGTCCATTTTTCATCACCAGTGACAGTCCGATGCAAAAATTATTTCTTTTTGTGGCGTTTAAGCAACATTTCCGACATGCAGAATCGGAGTTCGACGTCTCTAGGTTTTAATTCATACGACATCCAATTTCCAAGCTTTTGGATGAATTCCAATGCTTTTAAACGTCTGGAAATTGTTGCTTGCTCAACTCCAATAGCTTTTGTAAGTTCTTCATCTTCAAACTTTTTTGGTTGTCTTTCTTCGTTTTCGAAGTCGAAATTAACACTTTAAAACCGTGCAAACCATTTCTGGCAGGTTCGTTCAGCTAGAGCATAGTCACCATAAACTTTCAATAAAATGCGATGACTTTCGATAGCACTTTTCTTCATGTTACAGTAATGAAGAATGATTATAGTCACGGATGAACACGACGCGAAGTAATACTAGTAACACCCTCTCTTAGAAACCCGCACGAATTAATGCATACACCCAATACATTTTTTCCGCTATACATTGTTACTTCTGTGGAGCGGGTCGCTTGTAGAAGTTCACATGATGTTTATCCATTCATTTTTAAGTTGTGGGGCTGTCAAAATTCAACCGGAACGTTTTAATTAGACAAACTGATATTAAGCGTGTCAGTTGGATATTTTTTTAGCTCAGGTTGCCAAGCAAACTGAAGCCTTTTCAGTACTCTAATAATTGAACAAATTCTTATAACATTTCCAGCCAACCGTCATCCGTACTTATTAAATTTTTTTTTGAAGAATTTAAAAGCTTTGAAATATTATAAATTAATATGTTACTTGTTAATGCTCATTTTTTTTTGGTCAATATTAACTCTGTGGCTTGGGCCCGATTTGGGTAGTTGAGCTTGTGGCCGCTACCTTTAACGGCATGACTGCTTATGCCAGGGGCAGGCCTAAAACTCAATTATAGTCAATACGGTTGGACTGGCCTAGTTGCACACACACACTTACATACATATACACATACTCATTAGAATTATTCCATCCAGTTGACAATATACACGCAAAATTACTATTCAAGAACAAATATAATAATGAAAATTATTTACCATGCGTCAAGCATTATGGCATAACGAATTCCGAATCAATCAAAATCAATTTTTAGATAATAAAATATATTTATGTACTACATATTGCAGTAGTACGGGTATATATGGATGTATGTATGTAACATATGCCTATATGCATATGTACAAATATTATTTTTGTTAGGATGCTTATATTGCGTGTTTGTTTTTGTATTAGTGTTGGTGTTGCTGTTGCTGTGTGTTTTTGTTTAGAGAAGCAGCCGAAATCAATAAACAAACATGGTGGAATTTTTTTAAGCAGAATAGCGAGGCGGAATGGAATACAAATACAGAGCATCGATGGACCACCAGAACGGATGGAGATCTTTCTGTAATTATAAACAGTCCGGCATTTTATTACTGTATCTCATATGTACATACATTGAACACCGCGTGCAAAAAACCATGCGATTACAATTGTTTTATGAGACGCTTTGTCATGGCGGTGTGGGTGAACGGTATGGAAGCGTTGGCCAGGCGGCAATGTTTGTGGCGCTTCGTACACCTTCACTTGACGTATGACTAATGGCGCCGACATTTTCATTCACGTTGAGATGGGGATATCATTTTTTAATGTATGTTGCTACTGCAGGAAATGTGAAATAAACAGCAACAAAGAAAAATATTTAATACAAAAAACCAGAGAAAATATTTACTTGGTTCAAATCGTTGCTGAAATAAATTTCTTAGTGAGAGAGATAGACACAAAGATATACGGAGAGAACGTTTTGGGTGTACTATTACTACTAAGTTGGTAAAGCTTAAAAATTACGATTCGTTTCGGTATAAATCACACTCAAAAAAAGAACTAAGAACTACGAAATATGTATATAAAACCGAATAAACCCAATCCGAAGTATTCCCAAGAAATATTATGGTGTATGGGGTATCTGTCGCATATATATACCTACATATTGTTTATCCGACATAATTTTTCCGATACAGGATCCTTAGACAAAAAAAACACCAACAATTTTTTTATAATGCACAAAATGGAGGTAATATCAATTAATAGATTTCCAAAGATTCCAATTGGTTTTCGAAGTCGGCATATCAGCAATGAAATATTTTCAAAATTAATGACCTAAGATATCCTGTATTAAAATTTGTTCCTCTTGTTGTTGTACTCCCTGATTCACGTAGTTTACAAAAATCCAGTCTGGAAAATTTATAGTAGAGTGCGAGCCTTCGAAGGTCTGCCAAAAACTTCGACCGATGAGAAAAATGTAGCCATAGTCAGAGCTAAACTTGACAAAGATCGACGATTGACAGAAGAAATAATTGCTGAAGAAATTAAATAAAATCCTATAGCTGTGCTCAGAAGCGTTGTAATTTCTGGATTTGTACTTCCTAAAAATTTTATAAAAAATAATATCAATGCGAAGAATATTGATGTAGGAATCGAAAAACTTTAAATGCATGATTTTCAGAACTGTTTTGACAGGTAGAACCATTGAAACAGTGAGGTAACATTAAACAACCATAAGAATACTTTAATATTATTTTGCATTATGTGCTTTACAGTTATATAGCGTCAGGAGGTACGATTTTGTACTGCTTAACCGATAAATATGTTACGGACCTTGAGCGTATGTCTGACGCGAACTTTGTCATTGCCAACAGAGTCAGAGAGACTAAAAAGCTCTTGACGTGAACCAATGGGTTTTATTCTTAGCTCGATGGATCTTAAATTTCCATAGTTCATATAGAAAAGTACTTGAATGTACGAGTGTTTATTTGTGCAGAACGTTTAAAATCATCTTCAATGTGTGAATCATAAAGCATTTACTTACGCATTTTATTTGCTTTATGCTAGATTAAACACGTTGAAACTAAAGAATCGTTTATATCTTTCATATCGAAAAATGGAGAAAAGACAAAATAAAAAGTAAATAAAAAAACAGAGGCTAAAATTATTTTATTCATATTTGATATAGGTGGGATTCTATTGCGCCAGCGTCCTCCGCAGATCCGTTTGTGGCGCATGATATGCATGAATACTTGATCAAGTTGCCTGGCGCTGTTAACTTGGTAAAAAAAAGACTCTGTGTGTGTGTGTGTGCAGACAAAACGAGCAAAAGCAAAGGACATAATGAGATGGTTGCAGGGGGGAAGCCGCGGCTGGTTCTAGCATTGCGGGTGACAGCAGCAGCATCCAAAGCTGAGAGTCAAATACAAATTTCAACAAATTGTTGAATGTATGCATATGTATAGAGCTGTATACAAATGCACACAAACAATGTATACATATATTTTTATACATAGATACATATATACTCGCTTAGTTCTCTTTCATGATGTACACACACACAAATACAAATAGAAACCAACACTAGGACAACATGCCGTAAGGATGTGTGTACACAAAACAGCAAGTGGCGCTTTTGAAAGAAAACTTATAAGCAACAACAACAAAAAACGCAACAAGAGAATAAATAAAAAATGGCATGGTCCACACATTGGACCACGAACCGTATACGGCACATAATTGTATCTTATACGTTAAAGTTAACAAAACAAATCAACTGTAAAGGCAAACTTTTCCAGCAAGCAACAGCGCAGCAGCAGTCATAAAGGATACAAGACAAAATTTAAATGCTTTGAAAAATCTTATAATGAAAAATGCTAAGTATTAGTGTAGAAGAAAAAAAATCAGCGCAGTATATGGTAAATAAAAAGGTGTATATAAAAAATCGCCATCCATAGCTTTAGCTTTGAAGGCGCAGTGGCAGGCAGTGCGTAGTTTAATCACTCCGTCCGTCAGTAAAACAAACGCCAGCTCACTTACGCTAACTAATAAAAGCTAAAAACAGCAATTGTCCTAGGCATTGTGCGTTAATTAACGCTGATTTATCAGCAGCAACAACAGCAACAGCTCAGTTCCCTCCTACACCAGGCACCACCGAAAACATTTTCCTTACGTTCCAAACACTCGATGTGTTTTACATTTTTGCAAAATTTTTTATAAAACTTTCACTTTAGTTTTTAGTTTCTTTAAATTTTAGCGCGCGGAATGAAGGTACATGTACTCCAAAATGCGTTTCAACAAATGCGGAAACCGATACGGATTAAGCCAACAATAGCAGCAGTAGGAGCAACATTGACGACCCGTAGAAATGCTGATGTTGTACACAGCATTTTGGTCGAATTTGAATGTATTTTTTATAAGCTCTCGACTCGCACTACTGCACGCTTTGACCGGGCACACATCCGTACATATTGATAGCTCGTTTAACACTATTCCATTGACGCACACCATACATACGGAAATTGTGCTGCTTACATTTTCTTTTTTTATTCTTTGGTTACAGTTGAAGTCTATGCTCAACGCTGCTGTTGCTGCTGTACTGTTAATTTGCCAACGCTACTCCGGCCGCTCCTTGAGCATGCGCGCTCTATCCATGCGGCATACAAACTGCAGAGTCAGACAGACAACCAACCAGCTAACATTCAACAGCTTCAAGAGCTAAATAGTAATGAAAATTCACTATATAGTCGGGTAGGGGTCTACAGCAGCTGAGAGCATAAATGCTTATGTATTTTCACACGGTAGCTACAAATCGGCCAATAGGTCAGTTACACAGCATAGACAAAGCGCGTGTATACGATGTTATTTAGTAGAGAAGACTACTGTAGTAAAGTTTACGTTTAGCAGCTTGCAGCAAGGTTTTTCAACAATTGGTTGTTTCCTACTACGCCATATTAAATGTAGTACACTTTACGTCGCAGCACATCTGATAATTATGTGTAGCATCTGTTTTATATCTCGTCACTGCCGCCGCGTTACTATTTGTTCTACATATTTGCATATTCACTGGCAATCTGACGGAAACGGCATGGCGGCGTCTATGTCATACGAAAAATAACTACGCATAGTACACAATATACAACATAATAATTTAGTATTTTGTTACACTAATACAAATTATATTATTCTAGTTTTGTTACGTCTCATAATTTAAAATAAATGAATGATTATAGTATGATGTGCCGTAAAAAAATATATGTATAGGCATAACATGAAGCTTTAAATATAATACAATGTAATGGAAATTACGGCCATAATTCTATAAATACTTACAACATGCAAACAATTAAATAATTAACAAACAATTCAGATTCATTTCTATCTAATTTTGCGTTTAATCACTTTCGGCGTGTACGTGCAGATGTGCGCTGATTAATCGTGGGCGCTTGTAACTCTTTGCTTTGTTCAAGTGGCGCGGCCGCACTTTTTGGTGTTGGCGGCAACAGCTTCTGCTTTAGCTGGATCACTTCAACGCTATTGCTGGTCGTGCTGCTGCTTTCCGTGCTACCACTGCTACTGCTGCTCATGCTACAGCTACGTGATCCTATGGATTTGCGTTGTGGTGTTTTAGTGTTACTTGTTTTATCACGTTGCACCCGTTTTGGTGTCGGTAGCTTTGTATATCCACCGCCACTGCTACTCGTATTCAGTTCTTTGGACATGCGTTTACGTGTCATGCACATATTATTGATACGTTCCACACGCGCCGAATGGCGCGTAGTGACCACAGTCCGCGCAAAAGGTGTGGTACTCGTTGTGGGTGTTGTTGCGACGCGATTATTCCTCCTTGGTGTTGTCGCTGCTGTGCCAATTTGCCTTGCTGTGCGCGATGGAGTTTTCGGCAGTGCATTTAAATTAGCGTCTTTGCTCTTTGCTGGTATATCATTCTCTTTGCACGATGAAGACGTGCTACCGGTGGGACTGGCGGTGGCAGCCACAATTGCGTGTACAGGTTGATTTGTTGGATTTCGTGTTACTTCAACATCGGTGCGAGGTTGTTTACGCATCGGTGATAATGCTGGTGGCGATTCCGACGTTGTCTCTGTGATGGACTCAACTGTCACTACTGGATTACTTTTTGGCATTGCTGGTGACGGAGTTTTGCGCATCACACGTTTGCGTCCATTGCGCAATGGTGTTTTTGGCTGAATTTGAGTTTGCTGTGAAATTATATAAAAAAAAAAACTTTCGTAAATAAAAACTAAAAACTAACCAAACTAACAACAAAAAAGATCGTATATGAAAAATGGCTACACTATTGAAAGGAAAACAACAAATTTCGTTTTGAAAACATATTCTTTCTGGTGGTTTTCATTATGAATTGAATTGCATCTTGGTTTTTGTCAAATACATTTAGTTAGTAGAAGTAGTGAAGTCTTATATAAAATTCTAATGCAAACAAACACTATAAATCAAGTGCCAAGACGTGACGTCGTTTTTTAAGTATATCGGTGATTCTTAATTTAGGATGGGAGTAATTTGTGCACGTGAGTGAGTTCGAATAAAGCGTTGCACTATCTGTTTAGATATGCAAACGCCTACGCGAGGTACTCACTTTGGACGCTGGAGGCGAGATTTTCTTTTGCTGTATTGCGTTGAATGTATTGTTTTTACGCGTCGTACGCAAACGCAGACGAGAGCCGTCCACACCCACAGGCGATGCAGCAGTCGGTGAGGCAGGTATAACATCAGATGAATTGTGCTGTTTGGGCAGCAAGTAAATAAAAATTTATTAGAAATGACTCATCATATATAATGTACTAACAATAACTTACCTCATCATTATCTGAGCCGCTGCTTGATTCCGTTGGCTCAACTGCAGTTGTCGGAGATTTTCGTTCATTTAAAATGGGTTTATTTTTCTCAGGCGTAACAGCAGTTTGCCGTGACGGATTACTCGCGGGAAAACGACGTAGATTGCGTCGGGTTATTGCTTGAGTGCGTTCGATTTCGCTTTGTTGCACTTCCAATGTTCGCTGATCCTTTGCTTGTAAACGTTTGCTGCGTTCCTGTCTTGCTTGTGTAGAATCGCTTAAGCTTTCATTGTCTGATTGGCTCATAGATTTATGGAGCGAACGTCGTAGACTCATAATACCTAACCGGTTATCATGTCCGTAAGTTGTTGCAATTGCAGCTTTGGTTGGTGCAGTTGCCGTTACTGATTCACTACAACTTGTCGTTACCATGCCTTCTTCATTTGTATTTTCCGTTTCCGTTACGCCTTGCAGTATATTCTGCTCCACTGTTTGCTGAATATTTTGAGATTCATTTTCCGCAGCACTTTCCACGTCGTTGGCTGTTGGATTTGTATATTCGGAAGCAGTAGTAACGGTTTCACTATCGCATTCCTCGTCGCTTTCATTATTGTCCGGTTTTCTTAGAGGCGGATTGAGTACTCCGTTAACCATGTCTTTAAATTTTACAACATTTTTTATTGTGCGTGGATCCAGTTCCAACTGAAAAAAGTTTAAAAAAAAAATTATATATGTAAATACAAGGACACAGACTTTTTAAATTCCCATTAAGGTTAAACTGAAACAACTTATCGACTTATTGAGCCTTACCTTTATAATCTTATCAGCTAAATTTTTAATCTCCTCTTTAAACTCCAAATTATTGTCAAAGTTTAGATTTAAAGTGACAATTTCCTTTGCCAATACACGGCATAGATCCTTGTGTTCCTTGGCATTGTTCTGAATTTCTTGTAGAAAGCTCATTGCTATTTTATTGTGTATGTTATCCTTGGCCGTGCTAATCTCCTGATGGGTTAGATCAATAAAAAATCTGGTTATTGTCTCGGGACTAACTTCGTGTAGTGGTGAGTCGAAATTGGCGTTCATAACATTTGAGAGCATTGGCACTAAACACGGCTGCAACTGATGTTGTAGCTTCAATTCAACCATATTGTTAAAGAAAACGCCCAAAATCTGATTAATGCTAGTATCTATAAATATACAAAATTGGCAAATCCGAGTTTTTAATGATTAAAGTTGCGAAACTTACCTGTATGTGGATCGAAATAGACTTTTAACAATTTCTCGAGTATGTCCGTTCTGTCTTTTAGATGCTGACGCAACACAAGCCGAGAAAAGCCCTTAATTATTGATCGACGTATGCACATATCTTCACATTTAACCAGAAAGTGCGACATCATGTTAATAACACCGACACCCTGATCAACTAACGTAGAAACATTTACATCATCTGTCACATCGAGATATTCAAGCGTATTATAAAGTTGACGTGCTTGTCGTGGTCGCTTGGAAGGTTGCTCAACCTCGCTAAAGTTATCAATGCCATACCGATCCAATAAGTCGAAAACGCAATTGACTGCTGTATCCCAAACGCGTAGATTATTGCTCTTGTAGAACTGTGTATACAATGAGTCAAATACTTCCTTAGCAAATGATTCGTAGAGCATACCGTAGGCTGTGCCGCATTTAATCGCCCACTCACGAATATCATTCTCGTTGGAGGCCATATGACGACATATAAAATCCTGCGTATTTATAAAAACATATATGTGCGATTTTAAAAATACGATATAGGTAAAATATTTAACTTACGCGAAATAATTTGCAGCTAATTGGATTCAACGAATGCACGCTCTCTGATACAACCATGTGGAATGTTATAAATAAACCTTTCAATATGCTTTCTTGCTTCGTTAGCTTAGGGCGCTCTGGCTATAATTTATCAAAATATTGTGCTTAGAAATATTTAATATATTCGTACATATTTAAAGTCACTTACCAAGCCTGCAATGAAATCCTTCTCCAGCAATGGCTTCAACAGCGCCAAATATTCCTCAGTTGCAGCATTTCGCTCATCGTTCTTGGCTTGTGCACGTATATACTCCTTTTGAGCAACATAAACTTGCTCTTGTTCCTCCAAGTCTAATATTTTGACTTTAAGCGAAGAGATTTTTGTCCTCAAATCGCAATCCAAGTTGTCCAGCAACTTACTCAGCAAATTACGATCATGCACCAAATCTGACTGTTTTGTATTCAACTCACAAATGTCGTAGATTATATCCAGAAAATACTGAAATCTTTCGTCGACATTACTCATCAGTTGTTCAGCACAACGTACAATTAATTTGATGATCTTGTGATCGAGCAAACAGTTCTTCAGCAGATGCGTAAGTAGTTTTTTCATATTGCCACGTCCAATTTCATCGCCAAGATCATATGATTGTAAAATCTCTATCAGCGATAGCATCATAAACTGAAATTCAATTTGTACAAATTTATCCATTTCGGGAGTTTGAAGATAACTGAATCTGCAAGTGTAGTAAAAGAAAGTGGTATTTTATTTCATTCATCATCATTATACCAAAAACGTACTTTTCAATGTACAAGCAGAATGTGCTCAACTCAGGCACAACCAAATCACTTTCACTCGCTTCCGTTTCGAGCAGATAATCGTGCAGACTCTGCCAGTAAAGCAAGACTTCCACATTGATATTATCCTGCGGCACACATCGATTCAGTTCACAGTCTTCGGTCAAAGGCAAATGTGATAATAAATCCAAGTTATCGCTTTGCTCAAATATAACCCTGAGCATTTGTTTGGCAACTTTGCGGAAGCGTTCCATTTCCTCCTCATTTGAATCTAATTTCAGCGCCGCTGTCAATGCAATTGGATTCTTATCGTACGACTCAAGCCACTGTTTCAGCATATACTTGATGGCGGTTTTGCGCACACCCTCGGAACTATCGTTCAAACCTTGTTCGAGCAGCGTCAAACGCTGTGAAACTTTATATGAACGCACTGGATAGCTACACATGTTCATGTAAGTATGTCGGCGGACTTTCTCATCGATATCCCATAAACGATCCAGTATGTAGGGTATTGTATGATAATTCCGACCCATGCAACTGATGATGCACTGGCGCACTGACGACGAAGGATCCGAACACAGATGAAACTCATAAGCACG
The DNA here is from genome assembly GCA_035044805.1 of Leucophenga maculata. Classification (NCBI taxonomy): domain Eukaryota; kingdom Metazoa; phylum Arthropoda; class Insecta; order Diptera; family Drosophilidae; genus Leucophenga; species Leucophenga maculata. The sequence continues at coordinate 1,954,128 of JAWNNP010001173.1, forward strand.
CAACACAGGATCATCGGGATTATCAGGCACTTGAAGTCGCTGCATGGCCAAAACTGCTTGCTTTCGTACACCAGGCGAAATATCAACCAATCTTTCCAGCATATACTCTAATATACTATCACACTGTTCATCGTCGAGCGACGCCTGTAGGCCGAACTCCTTCAGTATCATATTAACAAAGCAACACAAGCGATAACGTATATGCGGATTGTTGGAAATTGACTATAAATATGAGAAAATCAAATAAGAATAAATACTCTTTTAATTAAGTACAGTTGACGTAACGAATGCGTACCGAAAGAAGCCATTTAAAAGTGGCAGCCAGCACTGGGTGCGTACCATCCTCGTTATCAAAGGATGTCACAAATTTGGCACAAAACAATAGCGCCATATTGCCATGCTCGTTTGTCTCATCAGCTTCCAGTACAGTTTTCAACATTTTTATAAATGTAAACACGAACGCATCATGATCCATCTGGGAGAAAATTAAATTTACATTTCAAGCCTTTCACACACTTTGCACAAATCAATTAAATACCTTTGTGTACAGTTGCTGCATTTCTTTAATGTAACGTTTGTGCAGCGTCTCGTTCAGTTGTGCGCTGGAGAGGATTGTGTACATTGGGCCGTGCGTCATTGGTCTGCGCGCACTTGAACTTGCGACGGCATCCTTTTCGTTCTCCTTTTCTTCATTTACAGCGGGTAATTTCCGTTTTCTTCCCATTTGTTTATTTTCTTCGTGCTTGTATGAGTGTTTGTTTTATAATTTAATTAACAGTATTATTATTGTTATTGCAGCTACAGTTTATTTCAAATTGCTCAAGCGAGCTATTCGTTTTCTCTTTGCGAATTTAGAACGAATGCGTTTCATGGTAACTAGCGTCGCTTGTTCGGCGTCGCCCAACTCTGCCGTGTACACATGAACTAAAATTACTTGGCATATATGCTAAAAAATACCAAAATGCCGTTGCGTTCGAATTTAAATACAGTCGCTGCGTTTTTGTTAAACACTTCCATAAAAAAATTAAATTACAATATTAAATAATTTTATTTAAAATAAAATTTTCCGTTTTCTGTCCACAAAATACACAAAAATATAAAACGGTCAAAAGTGTCATCTAATATAGTGGAATATGGTAGAAATAATGAGTATAGGTCTGTACAAAACTTAATTGTGAATTCCAAGTTCATATTGTCTAATAAATAATTATTATTATTACTAAAATCCAAAAATATGTATTCAAAATTAATGTCGTCCATATTGATTTTAGTTAGATTGATGAAAACTGAGAAACTAGAGATTATTGAAAAAAAAATATAGTTCACACACTATTCACATAATATACACAACAAAGCTAGATCTGTACAGTTTATTTTGTTTCTATTCGTTGTGACGCTATACCGAAGCGTTGCCACATTTCTGTTCCATGAGAACTTTTTAATCCGTGTCAAGATTTGGAGAAAGATTGCTTTGCGCAGTGGTTTTGACGGGAACGCAAACATTTTTTGAATGCTAATGTCACTTATTAAAAAGAATAATTTGAATTCAAATACATATAAATTTTAGAATTTCTTTTTAAATCAACTGCTTACAGTTAACTTTAAGACAAAAATAAACGCAGAACCATTATAATTGTTGTCTGAAAATAAATAACACCATTAAACAACATTAATTAAAATTGGACGTTAATTTTTTTTTTTTTTATTACCTGTATCTAATGATCGATTTGATTTATTTTATTAATTGTTCAGCTGATTATAATATGTATTTGTTGGTGCTATATCATGGAATTAGCTATAACATACATACATATTTAATCGTCTTAATAGATTGAGCTTTGAAGAGGTTTTCGGTTAAGAGGGAATTTTTTTAAATGTGCTTTTATTGCTATGCGGATCAAGTACGAACTTCTTCTCTACTCTAAATCAAATTTGTTCTAATCAAACAATTTGTTGTTTTATATTTACGAAGGCGCTTATATTTTCTAAAAAAACAAAATGGCAAAATCATCAAAGAAAGTCTATGATTCACGAAATACATATTCCGATCGCACAAAACTGGAGCAGACCTCATTCGCCGAGTTGAATGTACCAATGAAAACGTTGGAAACTTCGCTACTGCTTCTCGATTCCAAGGAAGAGCCGGTGCTTATAACCGTACTCAATCATATTACGGAATTCGCTCGTAAACAGGAGACCAATATACAAGATTTGAAAGAGGCTCAGGTATTGGATTTATTGTTGGCCAAAGGCTTTTATTTGGACGCAGAAAGCGTGTTAATTCGGCGTTTCGCATTGTACATTATGAATGCACTTATTGACAAAATCGAACTGCAAGAATTTGAGCCCGAGAAAATGGCCGAAATACTCAATAAAAGTTTTCTCTTCTATCTGGACGAGGGCGATGACTTTTGTATGGAATATCTAACCTACATGATTAACATGTGTTTACGCGATCCTCAAATGGTACATTTTGTCCTAGAAAATGAAGATTTTCTTGCACGTTTCAAAAATATTTTGGCCAATTCCGATAATCCGGACACTGTATTTAACAGTTTTGAGGTGGTACACAAGATGCTGCAGGTGATGAGCGCCGAAGAAGTATTGGTGTTTACAACGCAGACCGATTTTCCTATAGATCGCATTATTTGCGAGCTAACCAGCGACTTTCCGGAGATACGCATGGCCGCGCTAAAATTACTGAAAATATTGCTGGCCGATACAAGCGATGAGAGCGTATTTGGACCACAGCATCGTTGCATATTTGTGTTGCATCAGTTAACCAAGAGTTTCAGCAACGATCCCACAAGTGAGGATGCAATAGAGGTTATTGATGTGCTGGCTACCGCTTTGCGTTCGGAGAAGATGACCAAATTATTTTTCGAGCAGAATCTGTTTGAAAAAATTGTGGAAATAATGGCTGAAGAAGTTGATGGCTATCCATCGGAAACTCGTTGCAGCATTATTGCGATTTTTGCAGAAGCAGCAAAGTATACACAATTTTTGGCCCGTATGCATAACGTGGGCATTACGGATATTTTTATTCAGTGCATTTTGGACAATGTGCCGGCGCCGGCAACGCATGTTATACTGGGTCTCAATCGCATGATTATCAACGCAGATGCGCAGCGACAGATTGTGGCGGCATATGAAAATGATTTGGTTAAAAAATTGTTACGTGAGTTATAGCCGTAGTTGGAATTACAAGCCGCTTTCGCTAAATATACGTTTTATTTTTTTTTTGTCTTACAGGTATTGTACGCACCCCGGAGATTGGTATTAAGACACGTGAGCAAGCCGCTGAGTTGTTTGGACGACTACTGAATGGTGCTTTCCACGAGACAGCACAGCGCCTGCTGGACCTGGATTTGCCGAATGTGCTTGGCGAGACGCTGCAACAAGACTTGCCACTGCTGTCGATTGATCTTATACTTTCGCTGCTCGCCATTATTGAGATTTTAGCTCAGAATGAGGAATACCGCGAGTGCCTAGGCGAGTGCCGCTTCTTAACCGAGCAGATTGCGCAGCTGCTAATGGTAAGTAAATCGCCTCAAACTCATTGCATTTGTTCATTAACATCGTTTGAAATACAGCGGTCTTATGCGCATTCCATACTGGTGAACAACATATTTCGTTGCCTTTGCACGATTATCGATGAGGAACCGGTACGCGAAGTATTGCTGGATAACTTCATTGTATCGTCGATTAAAAGGGCGCTCAAATCGCTGTCTAACCTTGTCAAGACAGCTGTTACCAATTTCATACTACAGACTACACGATTCAATGAGTACATGGATGCTTATATTGAACGCGGCATTCTAGAGGTGTAAGTAGCGCAATTCATTTATATACGTATAAAATCTCGGTTTGAACTATACTATACTGCGTTTTTTCAGTCTTATGATGTATCAGAAACATGCATTTTGTGTTTCGACCTGGGGTCCGGCTATTGAGAGCATTTTGGCCAAGTGTCCAACGATGAAGTTTGCTATACGCAATCATCTTAATTTTACGGATATAACAGCTGGCAAAGATTTTTTCGTTTCAAAACGCAAATTTCAAGATTTTCGTGATTTTTTAACTATATTGCGTCAGGATTGCTCACCACTAGAGGCCATACTTGTAGTTAATTTCGAACGTCCCGCAGCCAACGAGGAAGACTTACAGTCTGTGCCATCGAGTTGTCTTAGCGTAAATGAGTTGGTCGGTGAGGAGAAGTGGTGTTATTGCAAGAGACCCGGTGATGAGTTTCTGCCGCAATATCTGGAGACACTTAATAATACTTTGGCGGTGCGTTTGTGTTGGCAAATTTAAATGTGAACAACTTTTCAATTTCCTTTTATGCATCCGATTTATAGGAAAACGGTTTAGTTGAGAACCCCGAGAAGATACGACGCGGCATAGATTTTGACAATGTAGCGAATCGTGCAAAAATCATTGCCAAAGCCGTGGCTGCTGTCATGAATGAAGATCTTAAAATACTTGATCTCAATACTACCGAGGAGTGTTCGCGGCACACAGTCAAATGTCATCTGAAGGAGCTCCGTCATCGCTATCACACAAATTTTATACCGATCGGCGTGGTGCGCAGTGGCTGCCAGTTCGAACGCGCTATACTCTTTAAGTGCTTTGCCGATCAGATTGGGTTGCCCAGTACGCTGCAGCGTAGTGTTGATGGACGCATGCTTTACAATGAATTACCACTGCCGATCGAAATCGAAAAGGACATACATTGTGATCAAAAAACTTTGAAATTTATGCCGTGGCGTATGCTGCGTCCTACTCACGTAGTCGATCTCATGTATAATATTGGCGAGCTCTATCCAATGCAGAGTCGTCAAGCTCTACAATATCTACGGTTGTATTGAAACTATTCAGTACTGTATTGAATGTTGTTGAAATGCATTGTTAAATATTTTTTTCCGTATTGTTTTTGAAGTTGCTTAAGTAAACAAAGCATTTAAAAAATAATGAATGCCGCGCGGCCAGAAATGTACAAAAGTAAATAAGAGTACTTTGACGACTTTGAATGAAAAAAAACAGATTTATCTGTTTGACAGCAATAATTAACAGCAGTAATATACAGAATTTGACAATTCGTAGAGGCTAACATACACAATATCTGCGACCAGAGAAGGCAAACTAGTAAATAATTAGAATGAACTGTTCGTTGTTAGATTTATGTAGGTATGTAGGAACATAATTTATTCACGGGTGCACTGTTAATTATTTAAACTTGTGTCTGATGCGATTGATACGTTCGAGATGAAAATTACTGGTTTCAAGCGATTTTAGGAGTATCAACTTTCTTATACAGACTACCTTCGAGCCGACACAAAGTTGTGGTCGCGCAGCTCAAGATAAACCCTACGATATTAAGCATAAATACGCCACAGCGATAACTCAAAAACTCCAATCAAATGGAGGACAACAGGAGTTTTGAAATCTACACCTTTTACGGCGCGAAATGAGACCTTTCAATTTTTCGGCAAGGTCCTAATTTCTAGTGATGTAAAACACGTATTTATAAAATATATGGTAACTTTAAACAGCGTTGCCACTACGCATGTCCATCGTCCTCGCATTGAGCGCAGTAGTAGAAGTAGGAAGTAGCAGCCAAAGACAACATGCTTTGAATATAGTTAAATGTCATAAATGTGCATATGTACGAGTATTAAATGAACATGGCCAACATATTGAGTGCATTTATATTTCTAAACGTTATACTGCTCACGACGCAGCAAGGAGGTAAGTAGAAGCAGCCTCAATTGCAAAGCTAATTCAAGCTCAACAACAAAATCAATATACATATTGAACGATACGACATACATATGTATACATTTTTGTATGTATTCTAGTTGCAACATCGCTCACTACAGACTCCATACACCGCACAGCAGCTGCTAAGGAGCGAGTTAATATGCTCTGGTGTTATGCTTGTTCCACCATGGACGATGGCGAGGTCTGCGTCGATGCACTTGTGCGAAATGAGACTTCTATAATACACAAATGTGAGGGTCAGGATTTTATTTGCATGGTAAGTGTTTGCGCGGAATTTTTACAGTTTTTTGTACAACATTTGCTTGTTTTGTAGGTAAAACGATTTTCATACAGTACAAGCACCGAAAATTCCACCAGTCCACAAAAAATGTGGTCAATGGATCGTCGCTGTACGCAGAATTGCGATCCCGGCTGCATCGTTATCGGTGAACGCACAAAACTTTATGCGTGCACCTCATGCTGCGAGGAGTCACTCTGCAATCACGGCACCGGCGCAGCATCAAGAGTATGCGATCGTGTTAAGACGGGCATTGGTACCCGATTTTGGTTGGTGTTATTGCTGCCGCAGTTACTTTCATCATATCAGCTATAAGATATGAAGTTGTTTTATTTACACCTAAAAAATTTACCAATTGTATTCAGAAGTCCTACCTTTACGATTTTATTGTTAATTTGTTGTCAAATTAAACTCTTCGTGATAGTTATATTTTATGTACTTATATTAAACAATGTATTTAGATATGTGTAGTTTACAATACATACAATATTAATATAGTATAATACGAATACTGAGCCAAATCGAACTAAAATCGCTCAAATCCTTTTCGCACATTATATTCAACATAGTTTGTATTAAAATTTGGCTAGAAATTTACCAAAGAGTACAAATTATATACAGATATATGTATACATATATATATATATATTATTTTGTGTCTTAACATAGTTTCAGAATCACGCCGAATTAGCGTGTATACACTTGAAAGTGAATTACATATTTGGTTGGGGAAACTAAATCTATGAAACATAACATTGTAAAAAGAGAAAATATAGAATACCTATTCCATAAACTGTGCAATTTGGCTTGTTCTGAACAATCATTTGATATTTGGCCTCCTTTTCTAATAAAGATTTTGTATATGTGTAACAGAATCCATATTTGTAATATAGGAGCTCAATAACACATAAACCTAAACCGATATATCGACACGTTCCTTCTTTATTTTTATTTGAACCTTTATAAGGTGTCATATATTGCATTGAAATGTTTTTAAATATAAAAGTTACAGCAAACTCAATGAAAATTTATTAAAAATTCAGATTGCTACCAAATGTTGGGCGACGTATGAACCTTTATGTTAAAAATATTATGGATTTTTTAATAAACAGCTCTAACAAATATGAAGTTCAAAAGTTTAGAAGTTTAACTCGAAAACAGAATATGTTTGTATATTTATTTCAAGGAATGGAAGACATGTTTCATGTTAGTTATTGAAGATATATTTTAATGTTTGTGTATTTATTTCAAAGAATGGAAGACATGTTTGATGTTAGTTATTGAAGATACTATTTGTCATATTTGCAGAAAGCCTATTTTTGTAAACATACCAATATGTATCGCATTCTATTTATACTCTTGTGGCTTATTTTATTCAGCTAAAGGAGTGTAAATGTTGCATTGTGTTGCATAGCTTTCACGATTTCGTTTTATGACTTTATTAATAGAATCATTTAAGGAGCACTAAGTCACCTTGATAGCTGAGCAATAGGAAAGTTATGATTTGATCTAATGAAGGGGGTCGGAAGCTAGCTGCCTCGTGTCGAGCTATTATAAACACTATAAATCATTTGAAATGAATGTTTAAGAATAAAAGGCGGGATAGTGAGGTAGCTTTTTACTTATTTTCTCAGCATTGTAGTGAACGAATTTGGTATGTTTCAAACATAAGGATTTCTTAGATTTATAGTGTTATATCATAATACCTGTTCAAAGCTTTGCTATAGTAACCGCTATCAACTAAATTACTTAGCTACAATACCGTACTTATATTCGAAATTTAATGATCAAAGTATAACACTCCAATGTACAATTTCATGTAATATTCAATGATTCTAGATGTCAGTTGCAGTCAGTGTGCGTTTGTATGCAATTGTTAACATATTTAGCTTTTGGCAACAAGCACATAAATTTTAAATGAGCAGCGTTATCTGTGAAGCACTAACATGGGCACAAACCCATTCACGATAGGTGCTGACCAGCTACATATTAAATACCTCCTTTGGCAAAAGCAAACACGAACAGGAATCGCATGTTAAATGTTGCAGATAGCCGCAGCAGCAATTTGTTACATTTATCTGCGAGAGTAATGGACATTTAAATGCAGGAGTAACTTTTTTCTGCATATGTGTGAGTCTATACCCCCACCCAGAAATCCGTATTACACAAAATTTCTGCAAAAAATTTATATGTTACTTTTAATTTACAATGCCGACTACCGAGAATGGCAATAAAATTGTTTTTGCGTAATATTTAATATGTCAGCGGAAAAAAATTGGATCGGTCAAAAATAGATATTATACATTGTGAAACTATTAGCACGGTATGAACCAAACGAAAAATTCTCTAAAAAAGAAATTCCTCGATCAAAAAAAAAATAATATTCTCTAATCATTTAATATATTTTACGAGTATACCATTGACATATAGGGCGAGATTGCGTTACAGTTTGTCTGGAAGCTTGTTAATGTATTACAAGCTTCCAGATCTCGGAATCTAAAATTAAACTTTTCTAAATAGAATCAATACGAGTTATCCCATATAAACTTTTTTGGTTTAGTTAAAATAGAAACATTAAACGTTGGTGTATCCTGCGTCATAGTAATAAAATATCCCATATAAGTCAAGAAAAGATCACTATGGAATATGGCGTTTAATCAAATCTATGCTGTAAATCAGGAACGGAATGGACGCACACATACTATCACACATACTATGTCAAACAGAGGAAACCGAAGTTGGTTTTGATATTAAATTGATTTGCTTTTATGAAGCAATAGTCGTAGATTATTTGATTTGTTTTGCCGAATTGTTATCAAAGCAAAAGTCACACGAAGAAGCTGTCGCGTTCCACAGCACCATTTTGTACACAGGCTAATATTGGTGAGAATTGCATATAAGCGGCGCACTATGTATATTCCGGGAATAGCAAATAATGACAAAAATTTTTACAAAAGTTCTCCATGAAAATTTATGCACTTTTGCATTCGCTCAAACCAATTTTCGATGCACTTTTTCCACTCTGATTGTGGCACCACCAAAACATGGGTTGCGAACACATCAACAACTTCTTCGGGATGAGAAAAGCGTTCACCGCTTAGTTTATTTTTGATGTTTAGGAATAAAAAGAAATCAGGGCTGCACGGCGGATGACTAAACAATTGGATATTTTGAGTGCTCAAAAACTCTTGTGTGTGCCGATATATGAGAGCTTGCATTGTTATGGAGAAGGGTGATTCGTCATCTGCCGTTGGTTTTGTGGATTTCTCCGAAGACTTCAGGCAACCAAATAGTCGTGTTCCATTCAGAATTGACCGTCCTACGTTGCACTGCTCAACAACTTTGCTACGCTAATGGCTTACAGCTAACAATATTAGACGAAATTTATTCTCCTAACAATGAAAATATACCAGAAGAAGATTTTGAAAACAAATAAAAATAATGCGCAAAGTTGTGAATTTGTTTAAAAGATCTACTACAAAAAATACGCTGCTACAGAATGACGTAAAGCAAGAGTTTGGAAAAGAGCTAACTCTTCTATTGAATTGCAGAACTCGTTGAAGTTTGTCTATAATGGTTGAGAAATTTATTTACCTAAGATCATGTATCTGATTGATTGATTTAGATTTGGGATCTGATTATTGGATAGATAGAGCACTTTAATCAATCAAGTTATCAGTAGAAGTCTTATGCCGGCAAGACTGTATGCTACTCATGGCAGAAACAACCCTGCGTTTCACAATAGATAATTTGAAGACACAGAAAACAAGCTTATCAGAAAAATTAGGCTCATCGTTAAGTGTCAGAAGTAAGCAACGACGCACAAACCTTACAAGTGTCTTTATGTATCTTCAAAATCCCTCAATGTATCTATTGTATATGATTTAAAAGTTAACAGTGTACATGAAATATTTTCATAAGCATGCAAATCTATAATTTATAAAGGAAATGTTAAACTTAAAAGAAATATTAGATAAATCTGCTTCCACAACTGATGAGGCAGACGGTTGCCTCGAATCTGAACAGCACAGTGTTACAGATATAGATCATGATATTATACTATTAACGAACTTTGTCACGAACCAGAGAAAATCTTCTTGCACTACTGAAAGATGAACTCAATAATAAGCTCAGTTCAGAATTTACGACTCCACATAAAAACATCAATTCCAATCCTAAGTAAGATTTGATACTGAAAAAGAAGATGGCTTTATATGAAACTGGAGGAACAAGAGTTAAATATTTAGAGACTATACATAACTGTATGCTAAGCATTCCACCAACGAGTGTAGAAGCTGAGAGAGCAATCCCGGCTGCTCGATACACTTGAAATAAAATTAGAAGGTCTTTAAATGATGATATTATTAATATTTTATGGTTTTTACGTGAACATTTTCAAATAAAAAGTAAAGATTAGCGTAAATTATAACTCATGGCAATTTTAAACCCCCATTGAACGATTTACTAATTTTGGAATATCGCAAATTTTGCGGTATTACATGTGTATTTGCTGCGGTAATGTATGCTCCAGATCTGAATAATAGGATATAGGAGAATCTAAATATCCAAATTTTAAAGCTCTATATAATATGGTCTCCAAGTTCTTAAATTTTGTACGGACAGCCAGACAAACTGACAGGCATATATCGAATCGCTTTTCGATGAGTGAAGTTTGGTACATCTTAGATACAACTTGTCGAAAATACTACAACAATACACTTAAAATGGTTTCTTAGGTTTACATATGTATATATAAACGTGTAGCCTCTGTACGATTTAAAAATGCATGTGTAGGGTATGCAACTGAATCTACGTTACTGAACAGCTGTCAAAGGATCCTTTGTTTTATTGTTTTACGTTTAGATGAATTCTAGAGACACCATCATCATTTATGTATGTACATATGTATGTATATAGTTCCACAAGCTAAGTACATATCTTACTTTCATAAGGTTTCAGCTTTGCGCGCGCACCATCATCTTTTGACTCAGTTGTATTTGCAACCAGCTGCGTGATTCTCACGTGCATCAGCAGCGTTGTAGCAGCGTCAGCGAAGCCAATTTACATTCAATTTTGGATCAATATATACTAAGTATAAACCTAAAAAGCATATAAACACCCCAACACACATCCACACACCCACACCTTTGTGCATTTAAAGCGTACCGCAAGCTGGCCAAAATTATGGCGGTGTTGTTTGCAAGGCACACCATTTGGGTTTGATTTCTCAGGTGGTCGGATTCGCACATGTATTTACATCACAAATTCAATGGAAGCACGTAGTGGCTTAAAACCAACTACAAAACGCTGCAAACTCAGCCCAGCTCAATGTAGCCCACTTCAGTTTTACCATTTTACCATGCAACTTGCTGCGCGTTTCGTGTTGGCTTTGACTTTCGCAAGGCATCCTTAGCTGCTTCGTATACTTCGTTCCTTGTTGTTTCGGTTGCACTTTGCATTGTTAAACTTTTATGTGGCACAACTTCTTTGCTTCTGCCATTGCAACATGTACAGACAATAAATTTTTATACCCTACTAAGTTTGAGCAATTGTATGTAACAGGCAGTAGGTGGTCTGACAGACACTATAAACTTTATATTTCCTTGATCAGTCTTATGTCTGTTTGAAGAACAACAAATTTTGAAACTCATAAAATTTAAATACAACAAACTAAAATTTTTAGATTCGCTTGATTTGTGCTCAGGTAATGTAGATATTTGAGATATGTATTTGCCCACAGTATGCCTATTTGTTCTTGATGCAACCATGATGATGCATTATATGGCATGCTGGATCATGTTTAACTAATTGTACAGCTAATCAAATTTCATCGCGTTGGTGGTGCTAATTAAGCAAGATTACTACAGACTGAAAAAGGTATGTCGTATGCAGAGTCTGCATACGAGCAAGTATGCATTAGAAAGTTAGCAGGGTATTCAGAGGTTAAGTACTGACGATTGCCACAATTTCACTTGTTATTTTAGTATGTGTTGCACTGTTTTGTTTGTAGTTTCTTTCTAGCTTTTATGCAAAAGGAAAAACTTTTGACAACTTGTCGAACAATTAAGTATCGAAGAAGTTATATACACATAAATACATAGTTTTCATGTAAATACAATAAGGGAACTTTTTATTAAGTGACGCCTGCACGTTAAAATCATTTTGTATTTCAGTAAAATTTAAGTAATGTTGTGAGTACGAGTGGATATAGCATATATAGTATTCAGTTTCAGATATTCAATCGATATGTGATGTTAAAAAAGCCGTAGAAATTCTACTGGCCTTAAATTCCAGAAACACAATGCATACATTCGTTCGTAGCTGTCGAGTGAATTAAGTTTTTGCCAAAAATTATTTTCAATTTGAGTTTTTTGAGGCATGAAATTAATTTCTTTTGTGTCTAGCATAAAATTCGTTGTGTGTGAAAAAGGGAAATGAAATCTAGGGAATAATAAAAATGAAAGTGGAGAAACCGAGCCAGGCAGTCTTAATTTCGAGTCAAGTTAATTCTACGCAGACAAAAACTTTTGTGCATGTGAATGTGCCACCATTACCGACAAGTAGCTCAAAGGCGAAGGCGTTATGCTGTTGACGCCTTATACGCTACACTTTGAGATACTTATTTGCACTACATACTGAGATACTTTTTCAAAGTGCTTTATGCGCCTGGTTGCAATTTAGGTGTCGTAAGGCACACACAGACAGGCAGACAGACAGACAGCCGAGTGGGTGGCCTCGTGATCACAGACCGCCCAAGTGACTAATGAAAACCTGCCAAGCATGAAACGCTCTATTTATTACTTTCTTAATGAAAATTGCAGTCAAATGAAAAGCGTATTTATGCATGTATGCCTATATCTCACTGACAGTGTGGAAATCTGACTGAAGGCGTTCGCACAGTTTTCAATATGACGTTGCCAAAGCGACAGCTGACAAGCAAATATCAACAGAAACTGTGTGTTGTGTGAGCAGGTTAAAGGAGAGAACCTGGACATCATTTTCTGTGCAAGGAGTTGACAACATGCATGAGTGCATCTCATTTGCCGCTATATCTACGATGTATCTCTGCTCAATGCGTCGCATCGCAACGATGACATATGCAGCCAATCTACAGGAAAATTGAACTCTATCCATTTTTATACAAATGCGAGGGCTCTGACAGAAATTAACTTAAATGTAAAGCAGTTTCGATTTAAATTTTTAACGACTAAGTATGTGGAATTTCCCAGTACGGATAACAAAACCTAGCATCAACGAATTGCAAGGACATTGCGAGTGAAAGAAATAGCTCATACGTTTACCAGGGGAGGCTACGTACTTCAAACTTATTCAGAAAGCATGCTTATACCTATTAGCGCTTTATAAAAATATCTAGAATGATTCAAACTGGTGAATGTAACCTAGAAGATGATGGAAATCTTTCAACGCTGTTCCAACAAAACAGTATTCATTACGCATTAGCTCACTTATATAACTTTGTACTAAAGCTGCTGGGAAGCATCATCTATTAGTGCAGTCTTGGATGCCAACACTATGCAAATATAAATTACATTCATAGTAATTCTTTTCCAATAGTTTGAAGACGTATAGAATCGAAACTAATTACTTACTTACTTAAATGGCCGTCAACCGTCTACCGGTCATGGCTGCATCTAGGAAGGGGCGCCATCCTCCATAATCTAGTGCACGCTGGCGCCAGTCGTTTTGAATGCCAAGTCCGGAGAGATTTCTCCATACCTGGTGATTCCATCGAGTGCCCGGCCGTCCTATATTTCGGGGTCCTCTATTTCGGAGCTTTTTCATCCATTCGAATGAGGTGCCCAGCCCAGTGCAGCCGCTGGAAATTTATGCGCTGGACTATGTCAACCTCATCGAATAGCTCGTACAGCTCGTTTTTCATACGGGACCTAAACTCCTCTAATTGGACCAAAAATCCTGCGAAGCATCTTCCTCTTCCAATGCTGTTTCATCTGACTCAATCACGGTTTATGCCTCTGCTCCATACAATATGACCGGGAGTATCAGCTCTCTCTCGTCTTTCGAGAGAGGGCTTTACTTCGTATTTGCTAGCTTAGCCCAAAAAAAGCATATGTTTGCAAGCGTGATTCTTCGCCTGATCTCCAGGCTGACGTTGTTGTTGCTGGTTATCTCTGTTCCAAGATAGACGAAGTTTTCTACAACACTGAAGTTGAAATTCTCCATCGTCACTGACCATCCAAGACGCGATGACGGAGTGCGAGAAGACACCAAGTACTTCGTCTGGTCCTCATTCACTGCTAGACCCATGCGCTGAGACTGTTTTTCAATCTCTGAGAACGTCTTGCTGACTCGCCATCCCTGTGTACTGATGACATCGATGTTATCGGCGTAAGCGAGCAGCATCACTTCCTTTTGGAAGATCGAACCTGACATACCCTGACAACGCTTTGTATGTTAGATAGCGTCGTCATGCAAAGATGGACAATCTTTGCCGGGATACATAGTGCAGACAGGGCGTCAAAAAACTTTGATCGTATCGGCATGTCGAAAGCGGATTTGTAATCGTCAAATATGTGTATGTGTCTTTGTTAAACTCACGGGTCTTTCTCTGTAGTAGCATTGCGACACTCCTCGTCGTACCAAGAATTCTTCACAGGTTTTGTATAAACAATGACATCCTTGGCAACCCTATCCATGGAGCGAGTGATATGTTTCCACTGCTCCCGGAGCAGTTGGGGGAATGTGTTTGAAAAGGCTGCGGCGGTCATGTTGGATACAACCTTTAAATATAAATGTTAAATTTTAAAATGCATAATTTTCCTAGATTTAAGTAGTCAGCTGAACTTAGAATAAAGTTTTATCTGCAAAACCATAAAATGGGCGGTGGGTCTGTATGAAACCTAGCTCTAATAACTGTCACTCATTAATGTTCGAGTATATATATATGAAACTTCCACAAATATAAGTTTTAAAATTAATGTATTTAAAACTAAACTGGTTTGAAATAAAGGCTGTGTCATCTAATAGGCGACGCATTGAAATTAAATTTTACGTTTAGCCGAGGGACATAAGAAATATCCATACCTATGCTCAGGTATGAACATATATACTTTACCTTGTCTTTGATACATCCTTTTTTTCTAAATCGTTGTTGCTCGATAAATTAAACATATACCCAGAAAACAAGATAAAATAAAGTATTTGACAAGCAACACTCCTCGGAACATAGTTTTTCATCAAGAGTCTTCATGAACAAAAGTAGTGAGATAATGCATTCCTGACTTTTGTTTATGGTGTAGCTGTGCATAATTTTACCTTTGAGACGTATGTACAATCAGACTTGCGTCCTTACAAATGGTTTTTATTAGATTAATATTTTTTGACGCCACATTACTGAAGAATGGTGTTTGCTTGACTGAGCTAAAGTCGTATGGTTTAGGGAAGTCACTAGAGAGACTTTCTCCCGCTATTTCACGTAACAAATACAATTTTTATCGATAAGATTTACCGAATTTATAGGTTTGCGTATTTCTAACGGAATATATTGTCATTATATTAATTTTCTGTATAATTTTTTCATATATCTGGCTGAAACTCTGTAAGGCTTTAATTCTGTCAATGTTAATTTTTTTAAGGGTTATTAAATTAATGAATTTTCCAACTCTTTTCAGACATCACTCGTTCGAATAGCTGACTATAGCAACTGAGCTTCGCTGTACAGCAAAATGTTTGGTTAAAAGGTCAACAGCGTAGTGCTCAATGGTTTTGTTGCATACTTAATGGCGTTCGGATGTCATTCTTAAATGTTTTGGAAATAAATATTTTGCATTGCATTAAACTTGTTTGTATGCTCTATTAAGTATAAAAGTAATTCATTTTTGACTTTAACCTTTAGAATTTGTTATTCTGCAACAGGTACGCAAGGCATTTAGCTCAAAATTCTTAAAATGCTGCGAGTCACTTTCGCTGAGATTGAATTGAGTGCAGTTAATTTCGCTGCCATGCCTTATGGCAAACCCGGTGCCAAAGGTTTACCGCCCGTCAAGTTGGAATGCTTCAATCATATTTAAATTTTTTAAATTTTTTTTCTGTCAAATAGCGAGCTGCAAAAATAAAGCGCGATATTTTAATAATAAAAACTCGACAGTTTGATAAATGCAACTGCGACGTAAGTAGTCGTCAGTGCATAGAGTCTAATGTAGTATTCGGCGTGCAAAAATGGAGGACTAAAAACTATTTATGCCACTGAATGCTTCGCGAATATGAGACAGAATATGCCTCGGAGTGGAGTGGCGTGGTCTGGCAGTGAGCAGTGTGCAAAGTACTGAAGCTGTTGGAACAGCGTGAACAAGCATTTCTCAAATGTTGCAGAAAATATGGCGTCAGTCAAAAGTCAGCGCAGCGCATCTAATGTGCACGACAGGAAATAAATTGCATTTCAGGCCACACAAAGTAATAGTACGACGAATAGTAGCTACTAACAGTAGCAGATGCTACACTGGAGGGGCAAAGGAAAACGTACTGCCGGGAGAAAACGACGGCATGAGTTTGTTGAAACACAACCTTTCCGAGTTTTCCATTTCCTTTTTCTCTTTACTTTCAAGCATTTGTAACCGAAATCTATGCTGAACAATTCGCCTGCGTTTCATTTTATTTTACTCTGCGGTTGAATTTCATATTTTTATTCAGCAGTTTCCACTTTTACAGTTTTCGCTATTATTTTACCTATGGAAAACGCTTATAGGTAGGTAGAGTATGGTTAAATGTAAACATTAAATTAAACGTATGTGATATGTATTCATTGAAACACAATTTCCGCACATCATACGCCTGATTTAACTATAAGTACAAGCAACAACTGCACGTTCCTGTAGTCATCCATTCGCAATCATTCGAACCGACGCTCAACACTGCATTCCCATTCCTCGTAGCAATGATTATTGTGGCGTCACGAGCTTTCACTTTCATTGGAGAAGTTGTACCAATCGGAGGCGATACTGTTGGGGCCAAAGAATGTTGCTCGACGTTCTCAACAGCCAACTCAAATTTTTATCCAAGAGCATAACCAGAGAGCCTACAGAATATTGATATATTGATGATACATGATGTACCACCAGGTTGTTAAGCGTGGCTTTGGGATAACTTTCCCTCTGGAGAGCAAAAGAACAGTACTGCGATTTGCTACAATTGACGGTCACATTCCAGCGATTCAGAAACTGCTGCGAATGATTCGCTGCCTCGCTACGGTTTCCGCAGTTGGCCAGCATTGTATTGCGTGCAACTGGAAATATGAAGTTTATACAAAAACGGGTCGAAGACGCTTCCCTTTGCTCCAATGCAATGAACGAACATCTCACACTTCGAACATAAAATAAGACAAATGGATGTAGAAACTTAAGCTTGTAGGATAATTATACATGCTAGACGAGGTCCAACGCTTGCGTCTTTCAAAAATGCAGCAGACTCGATGTACTGCTTCTGGAGTAATATAATTTTGCCTGAAGCCAAACTGATGGTCTAGCAAAGAAAAATTCATTTAAATTTCTTAGAGACCAAATATGTCAGGGTCAGGGTCAATAATTCTCCGGTTTACCTGGTATCCATTGGGAGGAAATGCGACGTATGCCAATTATGGAAAAACTCTGCCGTCCATCCGTAGTCAGCGGTTTTAGTAGCCTTGGGTATTTTAATTTGAAGCCGTACCTCATCTGGGTAGCTGTTTAGATAGTTCAGCTTTAAAGAAGGACTTCGGTGCAATTAATAAGGAACTTACCTATATAAACGTATGAAAAAGATGTAAAAGTGGCTCAGTTATATTACAATTGTATTCCTCATGGTGCATGGCTTCAAAGTCGAAGCCAAAAGCGTTGCGAACAAAGTAGTACAGCTAAAATATCCTTTTACCAATAGCGACTCATTGCAACACTGACCTAGTGCGAGTTTTTTCGCTGCAAACGTCGAGCAGCTTCTCGATGACTTAGTGGCAGGAGTGAATAAATGGAGCAACGCCACGGTGCATTTTGTAAAAGTTTCGAGTGATGGTGATGACAGTGCCAAAGGATAAAGCTGAGCCTGCTGCAAGTCTGCCTTACTGCGGAGTAAGGTGTGTATTATTCTTTACATTTACTTTTGCACATAGACCTCTGCCTGCCTTTGCCTGGTTTTAGTGCCATAATTTGCGTCACGTGCGCGCTACGTGAGCATTTTAATGCCACTCGCTGCTTTGCTGTGAGTCCTGTGAGTGCTAGGCTTGCTTCCACTCAGCATTCATCTTCAACTCAACGCGGAGCTAAAGCTAAAGTGGCGAGCAACAAATGCTTCGCAAGTGGTGTTTAATGTTCTTCGGGGATTTTGATACGCTTCATATTGTCTAATTATGCTGTTTCGATGCCACAATTCAAAAATATTTTGATATTGCTGCAGTCTGATACTTCCACTTAAAGAAGCCTCAATTTGCAGTGCAGAATCAGTGAGATATATATATATATATATATATATATATATTATATATTATATATATATATATATATCTCACTGATTCTGCACTGCAAATTGAGACTTCTTTAAGTGGAAGTATATATATATATATATATATATATATATATATATATATATATATATATATATATATATATGTATATAACGGGTGCGCCATATCGAGCTTCGGTATGAAAATATTGAATAACTTTGGAAAAAAACAAAAATTCATGGAAAATGTTCTATGTTTATTTTGATTGATCCTTTACAATTCATTTGAGTAAGTTTTTGAATGGCTACCTTTGTTCTTGATGGCAAAAAGTGTCCTATTTCGAGAATTTTCCATGACTTTCTCGAGCATATCGGTGCGAATACTCTCCTTGAGCTCTGTGATGGTCTTGGGCTTGCTCATGTACACTTTGCTCTTCAGATAACCCAACAAAAAGAAGTCCGGCGGGGTCAAATCCGGCGAACGCAGCGGCCAGTCGATATCGCCTCTTTTTGAGACAACGCGTCCAGGGAAGTTTCGCTGCAAAAACTCCATTGTATCGATTTCTGTGTGACATGGGGCCCCGTCCTGTTGAAACCAGAAGTTTTCTAGACCCTTTCGACGCATCTCCGGGCACACAATGTGCGCCAGCATCCACCGATATCGCTTTCCGTCGACTGTTTCTCCATTTTTGAAGAAGTAAGGGCCGATGATGGTTGAGGCACAAACATGGCTCAAATTGTACTGAATAGACGTTTCCAAAACGTACCTACACAATGCAATCGCTTCACGAACGTCAAAGCTATTCAGTGTTTCTACACCGAAGCTCGATATGGCGCACCCTGTATATATATATATATATATATATATATATATATATATAGTGCCGTATCCTTATGTATGCTTACCTTTGTAAACATGTCCGTCTATCTGTCTGCACGTTTGAGAATTTGCATATGTAGTATACCAATCGCTTCCTACTGCGCGTGATTTGAATGCGTAACTGACATTTATCATCGATACTTTTTTTCTCAGTTATTTGGTGCCATACGGTTTCGCTTTATGTTCACTTCAGCATATAGTTTGACAACTGAACGATTGTACAACCGGACATTGGGACGACAGACAGATACATCTGTATACTCTATATACAGATATATATATATATATATGTATATGTATACATAAAAGGACGCACGAACGAAAGCCTGAACGAAAGCCTGATTGTAATTTGCTCTTGGTTTCGGTTTAATGCCCAGGATAACACAATTTGACTGACAATTTATGAAAAAGTAATTGGACGCCACCAATGCAGCATGTCATGAATTGCAGTTGTTCAAGTCCTTCTTCCACTTGTTGTCGTTGTTTTTATTTCTGTCCTGGTTATCGTTTGTAGTTGTTGTTTTACATTTGGTAATATAAGCAGTCCAGTGACTGTCCGCCTGCCTGTCTATACGTAGTCCATCAGCTTTTCGCCAGCCATTGAGGGTGTCTCCGCTTGGCATATAATATATAGTTAGTAGTGGGTGTGTTTGTCCAGGGAGAGCGTACATCGAAAATGTTTTTCTTTGTTTTTTTCTACAATGAGAACTGGTATAGATATATGTAAGAGTTGATGTGTGAACATCCGGTTGATGTACGATATGAAATATGCTTGATCAGCTTGACGAACCGTTATGTTCTAGCCATGTCCTTCTGTCAATGTGTCACATCGCAAACCTAATTTTGAATGTTTCAAACCGATCTGTAAAGACATTAAAATTATATTTCAACAACCGATTTTCGATATTCTCAGACATAAACATTTATAATACAACCCTCGTAACTCGTAAATTGAATTTGTTACGCTATTCATTTTACAACATAGCAAAGATGTTTTCACATCCCTAAATTTGATAGATTACTTTTTGGATATCGAATTAAAGTAGGTAAAGCATCATTTGTGCTCCCAAAGGTTTGCTTGAAATTTTAAGATGCTCAAAATTATTGGACAGTACATTTGTCAAGCGGGTGGATATATAAAATACATATGAAACGCTTGGGGTTTGGCTTTAAACATAAAAGCAGTTCCATGTTCGAGGCTGCATTCAATCAAACTACGAGTAACTTAATTAGCTGCTTGTCAAGAGCGTCACAGC
Source organism: Leucophenga maculata (assembly GCA_035044805.1). Taxonomy (NCBI): domain Eukaryota; kingdom Metazoa; phylum Arthropoda; class Insecta; order Diptera; family Drosophilidae; genus Leucophenga; species Leucophenga maculata. The sequence goes on from JAWNNP010001173.1 coordinate 1,974,769, forward strand.
GTTACTTAATATGCAAAGATGCTGAAAATTGAGTTCAAAAGACTGCAACTAACTAAAAGGTTGCGGTCGGTGTGTCAATGTGCCCACATCATTGCTAATAACGCCACGCCTTTGACTGATGGCGGCTAGATGTTGGCGCAAGGATGCCTGGCAAATGGCGGCTGGCGCCAATTGCGCATAACTCAATTACATTGAAAGAAGTTGGGCACAAAAACGCTGAAGACAAGACGACGCATAAAACTAAATAAAAGCAACACAAAGCGTCACACTTCATTTGGCTTAATTCGCCTGAATTTGCCAACTGTTTTCGAGGAGTATGCCTGCATGAGCTATAAAATGCTTCGTGTGTGCGCAACAGTCTTATATCTGGAGCTGCACAGTGTGCTGAAATTAAAAAAAGAAAAACTATTCGATAATACAAAGACTTTTAATACGATTATGGTATCTTCAAGTTAAAATTTCAGTTGAACTTTTGCACTTCATTTTAATGTTATTCTTTATATTGCTATACAATTTATACAATATCAACTAATATGGATTGTTAAACTTAATAGCATACACATTGATATTTTGAGTAAAATATGAATGTGTATGCTATTAAATATGTATTATTATTAAAAAAAATTGGCTTTAATTTACTTTATTCAATTTAATTCCTTTCATCATTTCTGTACGAAAGCAGTAATTTTTACTTACAAACTTTCAAAGAATCTGGTAATTGGGTACATACATACGTATATACAGACAGACTCGCCATGTTGCGCGGTTTACTAGTAAATATATGTAGTTTCTGTGGGACTGCATCTTTCTCCCTACCTAGTGAAAACAGAGAGAGAGAGTGACTGAGCAAGAGATAGACTGAGGGAGTGCGGGACAGAGAGGAAAACAGAGAGAATATATGTCTATGTTTTCCCCATAAACATCTTTGGTTTTTTTTTATAACGTTTACGCTTTAAATTTCTTCCGTATACAATATGGAAAATAACCTAAAACCGTTAAAAAAAAAAAACAAAGATTAAATAAATAAAAATTAACAAAGTTTTTTTTTCAACTTTAGACCACGGTACAATATTTGGCGTCTCATTTCGGTTCAAGCGATAATAGGGATTGCGTTGGAGTTCATATACTCGTATGTTGTAAGTTTACTTTTGGCGCAGCAACTTTTCCACTTCTACAAAAACAAAATGGCACCCAGTAACAAGTAGAATTACATACAACAACAATAATACAATAACAATAAAGTCGCCCGCCGAAAACTGTCTTTTAGTTGGCAAAGTAGCCAAGCATAGGTTTGGTTACTGCGGGGCGGGGTTAGTGTTGGCGTCATCGCTGCTGGCGTTGATTCCATATTGCTGCAAAGCGTGAAGTTAGCTTCTTGTCGATATTCTTGGACAATTGCCGACTTAGATTGCGATGAAGGCGCTGGCAGCTGTTGTTGTTGTCTGGGAAAAGTTTGTCGGCGTCGCAGCTGTCCGCTTTAGTCAGTACGGAGCGAAGTGGGGTAAAGTGTCACGTCACGCTGCGGTTAAGTTTTCAAACTGCTGCCCAAAAAGCCACTAAACAATTTAGTTTTCGTTTCGTGACTTTTGTTGTAGAAGATTTGTTCGAGGTTCATGATGAGGCAGGCGGGTTGGAGCGCCTTACAACAATATAGTAGAATATTATGCTTGCTTTATGTTAAACAATAATGTCGTAAAAAGTGATTGCCATGAATGATGCCGACAGCGATTGCGTACTATAACTGGCAAAGGATAACTACTATTTACTACTTGCCACTCCTAGCCTAGCCAGATATCGTTTTATGAAATCTGAGCAAACTTTGAGACTTGGCTGGCATCGCATTTGAATTGTGGCCAAATGGTGTACTCGTCCTCGTCAGGGCGAAGTAAAGTGTTGGCGCATTATTATCGCTAAGCTAACTCATTGCTGTTCATAATGCCGCCACTCATAAAAACTTGACACTGCAGCAAATGCCAATTGACGATGTTTTTAGTGTAGTCTGGGAATGTGTTTCGTAAAGCAGCCGCAGTCAAGTTGTGCTGTTCATGTGGGACGTGTCAGGCTCGCCTCGCTGTGCTGTATTGCTCATAAATTCTTAATGATTTAAGCGTAATTTAATCGGCATTAAATATTATGGCCAACACCAGCACAAGCTGCTACAATTTGTGTAATTTCTCCTTTTTTTGTTTCACAGACAGTAATTAACAACTTCAAGGACTCATGTGCAGATAATTCGTTTGGCAACACGCCAATTGACGAGCACGGCATGTGCATATAGTAAGTATCTATAAGATACACCTTAACGCTGAAAGGCGTTTTCAAAGTGACTAAGTACTAGCAAGTACATTTAAGTTAGGACATGAAAACTTCTGCTGAAGTGTTGTTCATTAAATTTTGTTGCAAATTCTGCAAAATGTCACTCGACTTGAGTGTAATTTTCTTGTTAAGGAAAGTTTGCAGGAAACTTTGATAGCAAATCAAACTAATTTAGTATTTGTAACTGAGTTGTATCAACAATAAGTTGGTTCAATGAGAGATCATTGAAACAATGTGCAACCGTTTTAGGGTTTTTTTTCAATAAAACTTACTTGAATGGCCTTCAATCGTCTTTCGGTCATGGCAGCAAATACGAAGGCGCGCCAGCTTCTGTAATCTTATGCGCGCTGGCGCCAGTTGTTTTGGATGCCAAGTACGGAGAGATCTCTCCATATTTGGTCATTCCCGTGTCCGGTCGTCCTCTATTATGTCGTCCACCAATCAAGTTTGGGCCCCCATGTAAACCATGCGTGCTGGAGCTCTTTCATCCATTCGAATGAGATGACCAGTCCAGTGCAGCCGCTGGAACTTTATGCGCTGGTCTATGTGAACCTCATCGTATAGCTTGTAAGGCTCGCGGTTCATACGGGACGTCACCGATTCTAATAGGAGCGAAAATCCTGCGAAGCATCTTCCTCTCTAAACTTCCAACGCTGTTTCATCTGACTCTATCACGGTCCATGCCTCTGCGCCATACATTAGGACCGAGACTATCAAGGTCTAATAGATTTTGATTCTGTTTGCAAGCGTGATTTTTCGCCTGATCTCCAGATTGACGGTGTTGTTGCTGGTTATCTCAGATCCAAGATACACTGAAGTTGAAATTCTCCATCGTCACTGACGCGATGACGTAGTGCGAGACGACACCAAGTACTTCGTCTTGTCCTCATTCACCGCTAGACCCATGAGCCGAGACTGTATTTTAATCTCTGAAAATGCCTTGCTGACTCGCCGTTCCTGCGTACGGATAATATCAATGTCATCAGCGTACGAGAGCAGCATCACTTCCTTTCGGAAGATCGAGCCCGACATATTCTGTATGTACGGGCACTGGCGTACAATGTATTCCATCAGAAGATTGAAAAAATCGCACGACAGAGCATCGACCTGCCTAAAACCTCTCTTGGTATCAAAGGTGTGTTAGATAGCGTCGTCATGCAAAGACGGACAATCTTTACCGGAATACCTAGTGCAGAGAGGGCATCGAAGAACTTCGATCGTGTCGGTATCGAAAGCGGCTTCGTAATCGACAAATAGGTGGTGAGTGTCCTTGTTGAACTCACGGATCTTTTCCAAGATTTGGCGGAATGTAAATATTTGGTCACTGGTCGACATTTTTGGTCTGAAGCTACACTGATATCGTCCTATCATTGAATCCGTATATGGCTTCAGCCTATTACACAATACGCGCGACAGAATCTTATATCCAATGGAAAGAACACTTATTCCGCGGTAGTTGACGCAGAAAGCGGGGTCTCCTTTCTTAAAGATTGGATAGAGAACACTGAGATTCAACTCATTGGGTATGCGTTCATCGGACCATATCTTGCATAAAACTTGGCGCATACTCCTAACCAACTCTTCGCCACCGGTCTTAAATAACTCAGCTGGCAGCCTATCAGAGCCTGCCGCTTTGTTTTTTTTTCATCTCGTTGATCTCGTTATAGTCCGGTGGTTCTACAATAGTGCCATCATTAACTGGTGGTTCCGGTGTCATTTTTCTATCGGCGGAATTTCGCGCTTCGTCGCCTTTGAATAGGTTAGAAAAATGACTTCTCCATAATCTCAGTGATTCCTGTTCATCCGTTACCAGATTGCCAGTGTCATCCTTACAGAAAGTTTCTTCGGGCTTAAAACCTTCAGTCAGACGCTTGACCTTCGAGCTTTATTTCTGTCGCGTAACATCTCAACATCCTCAAAATCCCGCCTTTCTTGCTCCTTTTTCTTGCATCTGAAAAGGCGTTTTTCCTCTATCTCCGTTTCTACCGATATCGCTTTTTAACGACTCGCGTTGCTCCCGACAGTTCGCTGATAGGAAGCGTTCTTCTCTGCAGTATAATTGCGATACTCTTCGCCTTACCAAGAATTCTTCACAGGTTTTGTATAATCCATGCCAACCAATCTCTAAGAAATAGTACTCATAAAAACTAGAAATTTGAAAAAAAGAAAATATTATTTGTTTTTCTTGATAATTTGGCTGAAATCGCAAAAATTTATTGTATCTTATATCAATTCCATTAAAATATTCCAAAATTAGTTCATATCGAACAAATAGAAGGAATATCACCTACAAAAACTTCCCACTTCTGGGGTTTTGTAAGGATAACATTTTGTTTTGATTTATTTTAGCTTTTGAAAGGACTAATTGGTTGCATCTTTCACTAATTCTAATAAAATATACCTCTCGGATGCAGATGGGAATATATCCCCCATACAAATAAATATTGCAATGGGGCACGCTCAACTGCAGCGATTTTTCTATAATTTACCCGTTGCCTTTTACGTATGTAACAAAGTCCATCAGTTCTGAGATATAAAGATATAATCAATTTGGGGTTCCATTCATAACGGGGTGTGGCATAGCTTATTCTTTCGATGTCCTTTCAGTTGGCTATTTGTCAATAAAAGACTCCTCAAAATCGATTTAGAGCGTTTAATCATTGGGTCTGTAACTTCCCGAAACCGCACAACACGTGTTAAATTCAACAAATGTTGAGTAGAGTTTAAGATTCAAAATTTGTGCAGCTTCTTTCAGCCCTAAGGGTTTAAATTCGCAATATTATGTGTGAACAGTAGTTTCCGTTTTCAACAAACTATCCAGGAATCAGCTTTCTAACATTAGCCATTTATATTGGGCGTCAGTCGGATTAAGAGCTTTGTATATAATTATTTGCATACAAATTGATTTCGCTAATGTAGCGAAAAGCTAAAACTTACTTGGTATGCGGCTGATTGAGTATATTGCAGCTCAAAATTTATTTTGGCCAAATTTAATTCAACTCATCGCGAGCATCCAATTACGCATGAAAGCCATTTTATAATTGAAATGCCGCAGGGCCAAAGCTGAACGCCAACTCAGCCAACAAAGTGCCCGACAGCATTACTCATAGAATAATTTGTCGCAGAGTTGGAGAATACGTCTAGAAGAAAAAATGTAGATAGAAGTTGGATACGCTTCCTATTGCAATTATGTTTCTATTTACTCTTCGGTCTAAGATGCTGTAATTGAAAAATTAGAAAAAAATCTGCAGCTTATTTAGTCATCAGCGTAAATCTAAAAATCGAATCCGTGCTTGATGACTCATTGCCTTGTAAGCATATACTTGTGTACTTCAATATAGATAGTATCTCGTTGATGTATCTATTTGAGTTCATTTATTGATACATTTAGATAGGCGAAATGTGTAGACAAGTTGCCGACCATTGTTGCTTGGTACTTTTTGCAGAACACTGCATTTTGCCACATTTTAATAAGTTCTTAAACTTTGAAAATAAGCGACTTCAACTTTTGACCGCAAATTGCGGTGGCCATTGGCAGAAAGTTTTAAAATGTTTTAGTTTAATTTTTTGATTATATGCGAATATTAAATTCAAAGTTTTGTTGTTGCTGCAGTTGCATTCTAAACATCAAAGACAACTGCTCTGCTCGACAAAATTCACCTTCGTACAACGTATGCAACCAGGTCAGCCACACAAATAGACAGACGGACACGTGACATTAAAGTGTCGAACATAGACGAAAACTTTTCGGATTTTGATATTCAGCGAAATGGAAGATTTGCACTGAAGTGTTTCCATGGAGACTTGCTTTTTGTTTGCATATTTAAAAATCAAATAAAATAAAACCATTTCAAAATGAAATGTCAAATAGTTGAGTAGAGTAAAAGAGATAACGAACATATTTCTGCTGTTTCATGACAACCGTTTTATATATTTTACGACATCCTTTTGACTTTGTTTTTGTGATTATAATAATTGTCTTCTTTGTTATTGCATTCGAAATTGAAATACAAATTTGTATACATATAAAAAAACTATTCAATATTAGCTCAGAGTAAGAAATAATGGTAGACACGCCAAATCTTGGACTAGACCCGTGAGTTTAACAAAGGCAAACACCACCTTTTTTTTGATTATAAAGCCGCTTTCGACACGCCGTTACGAGCGAAGTTTTTCGACGCCCTGTCCGCACTAGGTATCCCGGCAAAGATTGTTCGTCTTTGCATGACGACGCTATCTAACACACAAAGCGTTGTCAAGATGGTGAAAAACCTCTCCAAATCCTTTTATACCAAGCGAGGTTTCAGACAGTCGTGCGATTTTTTCAATCTTCTGATGGAATACATCCTACGTCAGTGCTCGTACATACAGAGTATGTCGGGCTCGATCTTCCAAAAGGAATTGATGCTGTTCACGTACGCCGATGACATCGATATCATCGGTACGCAGGAACAGCGAGTCAGCATGGTGTTCTCAGAGATTGAAAAACAGTCTCAGCTCATGGGTCTAGCGGGGAATGAGGACAAGACGAAGTACTTGGTGTCTTTTCGCACTCCATGACCGTCCAGGTCAGTGACGATAGAGAATTTCAACTTCAGTGTTGTAGAAAACTTCGTCTATCTTGGATCCGAGATAACTAGCAACAACAACGTCAGCCTGGAGATCAGGCGAAGAATCACGCTTTTAAACATATGCTTTTTTGGGCAGAACAAGCCAATAAGAAGTAAAGCCGTCTCTCGACAGGCGAAAATCAAAATCTATAAGACGCTGATACTCCCTGTCCTAATGTATGGCGCAGAGGCATGGACTGTGATTGAGTCAGATGAAACAGCGTTGGAAGTATGTGAGAGGAAGATGCTTCGCAGGATTTTTGGTCCAATTAGAGTCGGCGAGGAGTTTGAGTCCCGTATGAAAAGCGAGCTTTACGAGCTATTCGATGAGGTTGACATAGTCCAGCGCATGAAATTCTAGCGGCTGCACTGGGCTGGTCACCTCATTCGAATGGATGAAAGAGCTCCAGCATGCATGGCTTAAGGCCTGTTGTCGTGTAACACTGAAACAGAATTCAGTACATTAGCAGCTGAAACTGCAACTAAAACTGAATTTTAGAATTCAGTCGTCCGCAGCAACTGAAACTGAATTTAGTACAGCAGCAACTGAAACTGAAAAAAGTACTTTTGACTTCTTTCAGTACTGAATGACAGAAAAATACAACCCTGATAAAAATGTAAAGTGATGAAAAATGACATTTAGTTTCAGTTCAGTTTCGGTTCTATACGGCAACGACCTACTGAAATTTCAACTGAAACTAAAAAACAGTTTCGTTTCAGTTTCTGTTGTATGCGACAACAGGCCTTTACATGGGGGCCCAAACTTGATTGGTGGACGCAGAAATAGAGGACGACCAAGCACTCGATGGAATGACCAGGTATGGAGAGATCTCTCCGTACTTGGCATTCAAAATGATTGGCGCCAGCGCGCACAAGACTAAGGAGGTAATGACCGTTAGACGGTTGACGGCCATTTAAGTAAGTAAGTATTATACCCTAGCTTTAGGGCCTCGTTTGTCCCAATGTATGTAACAGGCAGAATTTACAAAGCATATGTGTCCCTCTGCCCGTCTCTAGCCTGTATGAACAATGTGATCTCAGAGACTACAATATAAAACTTAGAACTGTACGGAGATAAAGTGACAAAGTGTTGTGGTTATGGATATGTCATCCAGACTTTAAAGCTTTGAAGTCCAACTGCTGATTCATACACGCAGCTTGAGGCATAAAAAATGCTTGCAACATCGGCAAATGGGTGGCATCTTGGATGGCATGTTGTTCGTCATACCATGTGTATATTAAATACGCTAGAACTGGTTCAGACTGGCTCTCATTACAACAAAGTATTGTCTTCCTTCTACAATAGGCCACCTTCTACATCAAATATCCGATTTGGCTGTCGTTTCATTCTTTTTGTTGGTCATCTTTAAGTTTACGAAGACTTATCTGTTTAGTTGCACATGAAGCGTTTCTATAAGCTATTTAGCATTTCTGTTGCCATTCGAATTTATAATTTAAATAGCTTAAAGTATTTACTAAGCTAGAAGAGCAGAATATGCATGAATGTGATGGAATCTTTAAAATAAATACAATGATGAAGGGCAGCAGACAATGAATAGCAAAAATGAATGCATAGAGAATGTAGGTACAGATGAGTATCTACATGAATGCATTGTATTACAGTATTTCTTTGTTAGTTAAAATTAATTTTGCATGGCAGGGGTAGTATGTCAATGAAATTTGTAGTATGCCAGAATTTAAGTGTTGGCGTATATTATTATTTAATCTCTGTTGGATACACTTTCTAACTCTGTTGAATGTTTCAACATGAATTGCTGATTTCTGCTCGACTTGGACATAGTTCCGTCACATACTTACGCGTATTGACAGGTTATTGCGTAGTCGTGTAAACACGATTGCAACCTTATTTCTTGATTTTATTTTTGTCACAGTAGGCTTCTTTGCATCTTATTGCTCGGTGCGTTTCTATGGAAGTTTCTTTTGTGTATATGAGTAAATGTGTGAGTATTCATGTTGGTATGCATCAAATAAATCACAAACACAAAGACTCATAGTGAGTGAGTGGCAGTGAGTGAAGTTATGCGAACAACGCATTCTATGAGAAGGGGCATGAAAGCGACTGAGACTACACAGTGTTTTGGTATGAGGTGACGCAGCTAAATGCCTGCTAAGGGTCCTGGACCAGCAGTTATGCTGCATTTTACGCATGAAAAGATCGCCAAGGAGCTGCCGAAGCCAAAGCAAATTATTATATACTTCTGCCATAAGGGGGTCGGTCACTCAATTCTCTTTGATTTTATGCCACTTGTTAATTTTCAGCGAATTTGTAGCATATTCGAATTTCGAGGGGTGGCATGCTGACGACTCCTTAAATTATTAACAAGGCATGACATAAGAACACAAACGCAGGCAATACGATGCGATGAGGGTGAATGGGTCGCTAAATGCGTGCAAATGAATTTATTGAAAAATGTTCCTTTTTCCGCATTAAGAAATTTAAGTAAAAATAAACAAAGTGAAAAATAAAAAAAAAAAAAAAAAAAAACACCAGAAAGTTTTTGTCCTTGTCATACGTCAAAATAATATCGATTTATGTACTTCAATAATCGCGGAATGCAGGAATGATTGCTGGGTGTATCGGTAGGCAGATTGTTGGGTAAATCGTTCAAATTATAAATGCTTGATAGCATTCCAAAGCGATTGGAATGCCGCTCTTCCATGCTAATGCGCCAGTGGCAATTGAATAGGCTATTCGACTACAAATCGCCTGGAATTTCTTTACATTCCGCCTGATGCGTTTGGTACCAATTAATTGTGATTGCTTTTATGCTGATTTTTGCTGTTGTCAACACTTCTTAACAAGACTTTGCTGCTTTGATAACTCTTTAAAATAAGTCTATGTATTTCAGACACATTCTGCGTAAGTAAATCGAGGTATTATTGTATTCTAAGGAGATATTTTGTTAGCCCGGGAAATTGGAAAAGACATCTCGTACAACCATGGACCATCCGATGAAGAAAGGTGCTATCATCTAAAATATTTGTGTATTCATTTCTGCTGAATGAAAACTAAAAAGTACTCATATCGAAAGTGTCAATTAAATCTTAATACATAATATTTTGCAATGTTCGCTTTTAACTAAAGCCATAAAATGGCGGGGATTACTGCTTGTGTTACTTAACGACACTCGTTGGAGCATAAAAGTCAGTTTTTCTTGCCTCTTTCTGATGGAAAAGTTTGCGTTAGAATCTAACAAGGTATCGCTATCACAATCGCTGGCAAACAAGAAACTTTTACGCTTAGCTTGCGCGAATTACTTATAATGAATTGCAAAAGTTTTAGCGAGCACACTTCAAAGGATAATTGCAAATCGGCACCGAACACTGCAAGAGCGAAAAATAAGGCTTAAGTTGAGCGTGGCAAACAATTTGCTAGAATATATGCAATTATTTAGTGGTGAATCAACAATATGTGGCGTCCAAGTTATCCTGCAACTGCTGGATTTAAATTGAGTCAAACATGGGATTGAGTTGGGTCGTCTAGGCGAGCCGAAGTCAAACGTTGTCGTAGACAATTGCGGAAGTCGAAAAAAAAAGCAACCGGAAAGAAAGTACGCGAACGGCGTGTTTGATTTCTTGCAAAGCGGAAGCGACAAGTTTGTCAGGACTAAGGCAAAAGGAGCAAATACAAAGAAAATTGCACAGCGGGGTGCAAAGCAATTTCATTGTGCAAACAAAATGAAATTGAAACAACAAAAGATACATTCTTGTATAAAATAGATTTAGAAAAGCAAAATAAAAATGAAAGAAATAAATACTTTGAAGCGCACGGAGTGAGGACAAAAGCATATAAAAGCATGCTGAGATACATTAGAAGCTGAGTTAAACGAACGGAGGGCGGCTGTGAAGCTGGAAAATGCTTTTTCTTGTAGTGTAATTGGATTTAAAATTGTTTTAAATGGCTTTCACTTTGTGCGCGGCATCTAAGTTCCAAAAATATATACGAAAGTGTCCTTAAACGCTGCTCCAGCTTACTTTTCTTTCTCTGTTTGCCAGTCTGTCAGTCAGTGCGTCTGTCTGTCAATACTGCATTGGCTTCGATGTTTGCAAGTGCGTTGCCGGAAACGCAGCAACAGCAGCTACTACGCGCCGCACCAGCCAGTACGAAGTCGACGACGTATTCCGGCGCAAGGCAACATTGACGCAGGAAGTGTTTGCGTTGGTTGGTAGAGAAGGTAGGCAGACAGCGCAGCGAGCGAGTTGAATTAAAGCGAAGCACTGTAGCATTTGCCTTGCCTTGTCAAAGCGCGGATTAAGTCTATGAGGTTAAATCTTGCAGCAGCGGCAGCTAAAATAGAAAGCACAAAAAAAGAAAATAAAACTGCGGATTGTAGCGCATCAAAGTGAATAAAGAAATTTAATTTCGCATCTTGTGTGCACAATAAAACAAACTCAAAGTATCTCAGATTTCTTGAGTGCAGAGTTCAAAGTGCGCGTTGATCTAATGTTCGAACGTCAAAAGTGTTGTCTGTCTGCCTGTCTGTCTTTGTGACGTTAAAGCCAGTACCAGCATTGAAATTCGATACCTTTCGATTGCAATACTATCTTCAGTGTTCACCAAGCAATTGAGTCTATTTCTAGAAGATTTCAGTATTAATTGTAAATGAATATCTTGACAACTGTTTGTAGAAATTTACGTTGCGTTGACGATGACAACAACTTAAATTGCAGCTTCATTTAGAGATATGCGAGATATTACGAAAGTACAGACATTTGGAGACACTTACGTATCTATGCAGCTGTGAAACAATACCTAAATACTCGCTGCAGATACTCTTACGCACACACAGAACCACTTCCAGTTAAATTGCGTTGTGTAATCGAGTTTATTAATGAAAAAGGGAGAGAGCAAGAGAAGGTGTGGCAGTAAATTGAATTTAGAATAAAGAAATAGAAGTCCTAGCAATCCTATACTATTTACTTGTATAAACAATTTAATATATTAAAATATTATGGATCAGCATCAACATAGACGTATCTGAAAACTGCGTTTCAATGTTTGTACTTTGCTAATCTTTTTTTATTTAAAGTGTATTAATTAAATTTGCTAACTTTACTAAAAATTAGGTTTATATTGTTGATAATTTAGCTAGAAACATCAAATTTTTTTATGTAGTAGAGCCAGATCAGAATGAGTAAATGGTAGCTAGAAATCGACTTCACTTCTGCAATGTTGCTTAAGCTGGTAGTTCTAATATATAGAAATCATTCTTAATAAGAGATATACATAAAATTTTAACAGATCTCTGTAAAATATAGACAACATATTATAGACAGCATTATTTACTAAGTTAATTTACTTGCTTTAGCAATGTTGACCACTCGAACTGACAAAGTTTCCATATCTAATGGATTCCTTGACTAATATTACCGTAAAAAAGTAGATGTACCTGTGGAGTTGGAGAAAATTAGTATTGTCTCGCTTGCACCTTCGGCTACAGTGCCCCTGGAACGCCAATCGAGGTATAAACGGAACATAAATTCCTATCTTGATCCGTTTTTTTTTTTTAATATAGTGTTTTCTTTATTGGATCTTCTCTAAGATAAGAGAGTAACCATAATTTTTGAAATCTTAAATCTAGTTGTACATTACACTAAGCCCCCCGGTTGGAGACTTATGTAGTTACAGCGGCCCTAAGAACACATCATAAGGCTGGGAGGACATTTCTCCTGAGTCGTGTTTGTATATGGAGTATGGTTAGAGATCTTGCGAGTGGATTAGGGTGAGAGTTAAGTTTGCATTCGTAGTTCTGCTTGAATCGATCTATTTCACTTTTCACTGTTGGGATGTTAAGATCTTTGTGAGTGTGAGTATTACGAATATACCAGAGCGCATCGGTGAGAGTTCTATGTATTTTTGATTGAGCTCTTTGTATTATATCCACGTACTAGAACTCGCAATGCCCCATAATTGTGAGCAGTACGTCCAAATAGGCTTTATTACGGAGTTGTAAAGAAGTAATTTGTAGTCCAAGCTTAAGGGGGATCGCGGATTTATAAGCCAGTGTAGGGAATTGGCTTTTAGTTTTATTTGTGTTTTTTTGGCTTCAATATGTTTACGATAAGTGAGCCGTCTTTCGAGATGAATGCCGAGCTTTAATTTCAGACTCCTGTGTTTTGTAGTCATTTTGTCGTACTGTGAATGCTCTATTGCTGAGATATGATTCAAGAATTGTGAGTATTTTGGGGAAGCAATACTTTTATTTTGTACTTAAGTCCGTCGAGCTAAACGCGATAAAATGCTTGATTTACATCGAGAGAGAAACACAAATTGGTGAGTTGGAATAACGTTCTGCATGTGTGAGTTGATTTTTATAAGAACCAATTTTTCAAACAGTTTGGATAGGCAGGATAGTAGGCTTATGGGTCTGTATGAAGCTGCCTGTGTTTTATCCGTTCCGGGTTTCGGTATCATGACTATGACCGATTTCTTCCAATGAGTTGAAAAATATCCGCATTTAAAAATCGCGTTATACAATTTTGTGATATATGTCACAGCTGGTCTGGGAAGCTCCTTGATCATTTTTGGGGAAATTAAATCATGACATGCAGCCTTCTTGGGATTGAGCTGGGCTTTTATCACTTTATGAACTTCGTGGGTGTGAACTCTTAGGGGTTCAAAGTTGTTCGTGTTCGTATGAGAGGGAAGAACCAAAGCGTATGTTGACGGATTTGTAAGAAAAACAGCTTTTAAATGGGTTGCAAAAACTTCCGCTTTTTCTATGTCCGTGCGTGCCACATACACTTTCCAGTGTGGTCTTTTTGGGTGTAGAGACTATAGCCGGTGGTTTATTGTCTGCTCGCGCTTTCCATAGGGGAAACTTAGAGCTTGTTGGAGAAAGACGTTCGATGTATCGTCTCTGAGTGTATAATAGCTTTGCTTAGCTGTCGTGAAACAATCTTTAGATTGTGCTTAGAGGTTGCAGATCTTAGACACTGCCATTCCCTTCTTAAACGCCGTTTAGTCATAACTAACTGTTCAAAATGACTGTTTGTTAGACTGTGGTTCTTCGATTTGGCTGTGGATGGTTGTGGTGTGGAGGGCATTGACAGAAATTAATATCGATTTCGTTGCTTATTGCTGGGTTCAGCTCGATATGACTGCTTATATACTTTTTATATTTGAGCCAGTTGGTTTTGTGTGTAGTGAGTTTATTGAGATACTCTTTTAACCTCAACTGAACTCTCCAGTAAACTAAAAAGAATTGGTGAACGATCCGATGAGGGATCTGCAAGAGATTCATCAGATATTAGATAACTTGAAATTCTTCGTGTTATTGCAAAATCATTGAGATCTGGGATTTTCATCGAATCTGTAGGCCAATATGTTGGTGTACAGGGCGAGACATAGTTAAGCTTGTTTTTGGTATTTATAATTGCTTTGTAGAGCTGCTTTTCTTTGGGGTTTGAAAGCCTTGAGCTTCAATGTGTCCCCAGAGTGTCGAAGAATATGAGAAAATGTTTTTCAGATACCGTAAACCTTGGAGGGCAATAAATAGCCGATAGTGTTACACTACCAAACTTTGTTTGAACATTTATTGAGGTGGCTTGGAGATAATTGGTTGCAAATGCCTGTAGAGAATGGTGTTTAATACCACTTCTAATGAGTATACCAGTTCTGTCGTGTGCTTTGCCATCTGGGTGGTTCGTGGAATAGAACGCATACCCTGGAATTTTGAAATTATATTTATTCGTTAGATGTGTTTCTGCGAGAAGCATTACATCAATGTCTCTTACTTCGAGAAAATTAACAAGTTCGTTTTTGTGCCGAGAAACACCATTGGCATTCCAGAGACATTTTTTTCTATTTTTAAGCAAGTCATTAATTGCTTTGTTGGGGTACAAGCACCTGAATCAGAGAGTTTTCATTCCGCATCATTTCAGGCATTTAACTTTGTGCTTTGCATAAATGATCCGTGAGGAATATTTAATTTGCTTTAGTACAAAAATCACGAAATGCCGTTTCAAACTAAACCATCAAAAATTGTGTTTTTTAGAAACTACCATAACGCTTGAACAGGATTTTTTTGACAACTCACTATTGTTCCTTTTGGACGATAACTCTCTTTCAAAGCCACGAAATGGTAGCCCCTAAACCATTTAATTTTATAGCTGCAGAGTATATAGTTTGAAAGAGCGTGAGAAGGGCATTAAAGGTTTTTTTTTTTTAATTCACACAAATCGTTTGGCACCTTAAAATCGTCCTTCCGATGGTGTGTTATAGTGACAAAACTGTTGTTTGATGAACCACAAGCTACGCGGCATTATCTCGTGCTGTGAGGTACATGTCAGCCGAGATTTCATCAATTGGGATGTCCAGAGCGCTGTTCATCTCTCGAAAATCCTTAAATCATTTAGTTCATGTCATTAATGTTATCTTTTATCTGCCTGGAGAACATTTGGCTAAATGGGTGTGGCATGTCGAGTACACTTAATGTCCCCACTACATTTAATATAGTTTAGTGCATTTTAAAAGCTATTTTAAATTTAAAACACGAAGTAGTTTACTGTCAGCCCTCGAATATGTATACATATGTATATGCTTGAGTATTATTTTAAAGCCTCCACATATGTACATATAAGTATTTGCATAAAGGGGCGTTCGACGCCTACTCTAAGCTAAATCAGTTCATAAACGTTGGCAATCGCTTTAATGTGCCATTGGAATTTATCAGCTAAAGCAACTAAGCGAAGCTCATTTCGAACAATAAAACACAAAAACAATTAGACCAGCATTGGCTGCAACAACAACAACAGCAACAACAAGAACATCAACAGCGTTAATAGCAACAACGTCAACAATAACAGCCCAGAAAACAAAGCCAGACTACATCTGTTGAAACATGACTTTGTGCTTGTTTAGAATCGTACGAACACATGCACACACAGCAACATATACAGATACGAAAACACACACACACACACACACACATGCAATTCAATGATGTATACAAGTACATGAAACTGCGGGGTGCTCTGTGCAGACTTACGCTTGTTCCGCAAAAGGGCGTCATGTGCTCAAACGATGCGATGCCTTCGAAACGTATCGCCATTGCATGTGAAGTGTTGGAGAATTAGTGCAGATACAGATACAAAATTCGAGTATATTGTAGTTAAGCAACGAGCAAGTGTAGTTTTATTGCCAGCAGAAAGGAGCCTTGAACCCCCCGTATATGGGTTAAGGCAAAGCATTAAATATTGTGAAGCGAAGTTGGACGCCATTCAAAGTCTGAGCTCTGTGCAATTCTCCATAGGCATGAGTACTAGATAGAAAATGTGTAGCCTCAGTGCCGGCAGCTTGACGATAACCATTGAAATGAAACGAAAACTATCGACTTTGGAGCAGCACAATTAATTGCAGCATATGACACAGACGAGTAGACTCAGTACAATAAATGCGACATTACAGAATTTCATATGCGGTATTTACTTTAAAGCGCACCACTCGTCTGTGCTGGAATCTCAACTACTTCAATGTCGCTCCCCACTCTGCAAACAACAAATTTTGCGAGGCAGTCAGGCCGCATTCCCGCCAGGTGTTAATTAAAAATGTTGTCGTCGCCTCATTAAAGAAATTTGTTAAGCAAGCAACTTCCAAATGTCGCAAACGCCTGCGGGGCACAATGCGAAATGGTTTGGGCAGATTTGGTGTTGCATGGCGATGGAACTTGGAGCAAGCGAAAGCTTATAGGTAATAGCAGCGGTTAAAACACGTACGCAATAATGGCTTTTTGTGTTGCTGTTGTTCTTAGTGATTAAAATATACTGTTTATCTTTGAATGAAGGGCGAATCGGGTTTGGTAGGTGTGGGTGGGTGTTCTGGCCTGTTGTGTGTCTCATTAATTTTACTTTTGGTGACAATTTGCTCTCGGTCAATTGATGAGCTTTAATTATGTCGCAATATTTTACACAGATTTCAGTCGGTTTCAAATGGAAAGCTTTCAGGCATTACACAAATTACTTCGAATTACACATTGCAAACATTGATGAAAAAAATCAATGTCTGGAAACGGAACGTGGTATTGCAATGTGATCCCAAAGTCAAGCAGCAAAGTGTCCAAAGCAGGCACTTAACCATGCCAAATTTTAGCTCTACAAGCGCGATATCTCTGCCACCATTGCACAAAATGTCATGCAGTTGGGTTTGTGAGAGCAGATCATATTTTAATCTGAATTTACTTTTGTACACCACTTACATAAACTGAAATATACTTCTAAATATTAATCTAGATTCCATAAATATACACTTTAACGGAATTTAACTTCAAAATGTTTGAGACACTCATCGAAAATGCAATAAAATACATTTAGCCCAAGATAGAAGTCAACTGTTCAGCAACTTGTGCCTCCTGCAGAGCTCCATAAAAATATGTAAATGGTTGCAGGATATGCAACAAGGAAAAAATAAAGTTTCACCATAAACAAAGAATAAAAATATAAAAATTAAATTCTTTTCAAACAGCAGAATTGTAGAGCTTATCCACACACAAAACGAGCGGCGAGGCTTGGCAAATGGTAATTTAATTGACGCTACTGGAAGGTGCTATGAGCGAGAAATCTGCGGCGTTGACATCGTCGGTTCACAACTGCGAAGCGCAACAATTGAAAGTCAACGCCAGCAACACATACCACACACAACCCAGCCACGAAGCATCATAAGATATGACTGAATTATGTTCATTAAGAAGGTGTGAAACGCTGTAATGCAATACGCTGCGGGGGTAAGAGATAGCAAGAGTAAATAAAAAAGAGGGAGAGAGAATGTGGCTTCAGAGTGAAGGAGGACTTTGGCAAATTGTGCATTTTTAGTAGGGGAGTTGAGCTGAGAATAGTGGTTCTATAATTTGCAATTTGTTGCGCAGCATGATTTCGTACTGCACAGACACACAGGCACATCCGAACTCACAGATGCAGCTGATTGAAATGTCTATCTCCTGTGAAGGCGTTGCTACTTGTAGTTACAGCAGCAGAAGGAGCAAACATGTAAAAGCAGCAGCCAAAGAATTATATATTCCGTAAAGCAGCGAAGCAAATTTTCTGTGTGGAGTTGAAAAGAAATTAGATTCTATTTCAAAGCTGGTTCATCAGCTTGGATTTTGTTAAAATTGCAATAAAACTCAATTTTAATTTAAATATTATTTTGAAAAATAATTGGAAATTATGCATTATCCTGCAAAATGTTTGGACAAGTCCTATGCACGCTGAGACAATTGCAGTACCAAACTCGTCTTATTAGGCACTCAAAGAAGCTTGTCAGTATGTGAACAAGTGAACCATAAGCATAGGAAATCATATATCAGGCTACTGCACATTGCCGAATATATACAACTCTATGCTGCAATTGAGGTGTTTATCCTTGATGCAGGGTATCTCATAAGCGTTTCCAAGCAATATAGGAAGTATACATACATGTGTATGTGTTCAGAATTCATTAGCTGTTCTTCGTTTGAAGCATGCAATAAAAAATTTCGACTATGGCATCAGCGCATGGTGTCAACTATTCGAATTTCATTTTAGTGTTCTGCCAACAGACGACGAGCACGTTGTCAGGCCAGAGCGATACGGATAAACGTGTCGGCAAGAGGTTAGCGAAATGAACAATTTTCAGTGTGCTGTCACATGATGTGCATTTCGTTGATAAGCAAAAAGTTTGCTTGCGTAAACTATTGCAACATCAGCCCAGTGCCATCCTTTGCCATTCCATTGTACACAAACCGCCCGTGTGTTAGCCATAAAAGAAATAAAAACAACATCAACGCTCCGCTTCTGCTCTCTGCTATGCTCTGGCAGCAGTGTCAGCAATGGTTAACATACAATACGAGAAGTGCATTCAGCTGGCTGGCTTTGTTGTGACACTTCTAATGACAGCAACAGAACTGAGCCGCAAACACACAAACAAGCACATTTAGCATGGGCAAGGATAAAATGGAACATAAACTCTCAGACGCCAACTTACCTCCCACATATGTACGGGTGGGCAAACAAAAGGACGACTAGACTATCTGGTTTATTTAAGAAAAATTAAAGTAAAAAAAAAACAATTCTACAGGCATAAGTCTGACTAGCGGACCCTACTCTATTTTTTAGGCGAAACTCCGTCGAACTTATTTCATTCGGTGGTTTTTATATATGCGTCGAAACTGCTTCATATACATAGTTGCTAATATCTGATAAATGTAATTTTGTTCTTATTCAGGGCTATTCAAAACTGACGCCACTGGTTTCAGGCTGACAACATGCACGCTCTACAATGTGTGAAAAACTTCTTTTGTTGACATATGTTTCTTTTTTTCAAACCAACTTACCAAACTTTTGTTGTACACCTTGAATGCACATCAGACTACATTGATTTGAAATCCTTGTCAGCTGCTTTGTTGCCGTGCAGAATGTTTTCTGTGATGTTGGGTGGGTGAACTCCTTCTGTGCTGCTGTTGATGCGGTCTAGCTCTGCAAATGACATGCACATTCGCATTTGGTTTTTGGTTGCAATCACTCACAGTGACTGCGCCACGCCTTTACACAACGCTCGTCATCATATCACATCAGACGCTGCTCGGCTTGTCAGCAGGTTAGACGTTGGCCATCAGAAATCAACTTAGCTTTGCCGAAAAGCGCACATGACAGACACCCAATACACGTTCTGCACTCTTCATGCTGGCAACATATCTTGCAGCACATCAATTTCACATAGAAATGCAACCATGCGTTCTATTATGTGTCCGTCTGTCTGTCGGTTAGTCTGATTTGCTTGCTGCTCTCATTAGAAATTAAACTCTTGATATTAGGTTTCAATCTGAGTGAGGCATATGTTGAATCTCCTTTATCAACTACTTAATTAGTTCGTTCGTTCGTTATTTCGATTCATACGAAATATCAATTTTAGTTAAAAATTTCAGCTAATTTTAAAATATGATAGCTTCATTAATTGAATGGGTTTCTGGTTCCAGATTTAGTTTGCAATTACATAAAGTTAACAAATAATTTAAAGTTTAATAAATGAAAAGAAGCATCAATATACTTTTTCGATGAACAAAATCTGACAAGTTTGAATCTGAATAACTGAAACGGAATTTATGAAACGATGTGAGTGACTGTGTGAGTGAGATAGAGATAGAGATAGAAATACGAGCAATAGTCAAAGCAGAACTAGAAAAGACCTCGCCAAAACATAAAACAGTTCTAGAAATTAAACTACAGCTCGATCCTACTTCTGAAGGAGAGTCCCATTATTTAAATTATAGAGTAAGAATTAAAAAAATAAAATTGGTAAACAATAAAAAAAACTAACTATTTAATGGTTAAATATTTATTTTTTATATATTTTCCTACCAATGCAGTTCATATTATTAAAAAAGAATTATCTTGAAATTGATGATATCCCAGCGTTATTTATAATATTAGGATATTCTCACATCTAAAAATAATCGTTTTATGTTATTTGAGATTCAACGATGACATTTTTATTTCACTTTATTATGCAAATGATTGCAAATTTAAATAAAATCAAGCTATTTCAATTTAAATAAATTGAGATAAATTTTTTCTATGTGTCGTTTGAGAAAAAGCGATTCAAATTATAATTTTTTTTTTATAGAATTGAAACTGCGTTGCTCGTTTCGGGTTTGCCACAATATTTTTTCATCGATTGTTTCAAATTACCATATAAATCTGTGAATAATTTTTTATGCATTTTTGATGGAATTCGAAGCAAAAGTAAATGTGTGCGTATATGCTTTTATACACATAAAAGGCAACAACAGTATTATGTTCTATTTTTTTTTCATATAAATATTTTTTTTTTAACTCTAAAATATTATTGATTGCAAACCACAATATTTGCCACATATGCAAATTTTATTGTGTATAAACATATTTCTATACGCGTACATATATAACATATATAAAAGCCAATGTTTGTCAGAACACAAACATTTTAAACTAAACAAAATTCCGTTCTCTCTCAATGTGTCGGAAAATAGTTATACAAACTAACTTAATATGCAGGAAGACCCATAGTTTGAAAAATAGCGTCTATAATTTTTGTTCAACACGATGAAATGAGTCAATTTAGACATGTACGCCTAAAGGTACGAATTTTCCAAAGAAAAAATATATAAATGTGCTCAAAGAGTTTTGAAGTTCATTAATCTCAAATAGGCAACCATTTTAATATATATAGGAATAGCAGTTAATCCCGTCATTGTCTGGCGTTGAATTTATACAAATCATGTTTGAAGACTTTTAATTGAAAAAAACAAAATGTTCCATTGAAGCAGTTTCCTCCTTAGGCATTTTTTTTTTAAAATCGGACAAACTCATATTTAATTTTCGCATTTAAAGAGTTCATGAACTGAGTTTGAAAACGATAGTGGTCTCCTTTGAACTCTAGGGATGAAAATTAGAAGAAAAAAATTCCCAAACCTTCCTTTTTCCCGCTTCAGAACGGACTTTTCAAGAAATGTAAGTTTAATACAGAAATAAGTTCTCTCAACATTAGCGAATTCTTTTTCTGTTGTGCTATGATGTACTAGGATGGTTCGATAAGTCAGTGACTTTTTGAATTTGAACTATCCATCATACTACTGCAGAGACCAAGAAGCAATAAAGACAATGGATTTCGCCGGGTGAAAGTGCATCAAAAAGGCAAAGATACGATTCACATTGATTATCTTGAAAATATTGCTCAAAGATTTTGGACCGATTTAAAAGTGATTTGAAGCAGAAAGATAGCCTATGACAAACGTGGCAGAAATTCATAAACTGTGCAACGAACTGCTACTTTAAGGATTTTTTTTTTAATAATTTTTTTTTAAAGAAGACATTACGCCGCCTCAGTATGTTGATCGGCCGCCTGTTTGGTAGAGTGCGAGCAAGTCTGGTGGCCAATTTGATCCTCTATCGTTTTCACGCGAAATTCCCTATGGAGTGTGCTGTTTCGGACGAACCAACGGGCAATCACTGATCATTCGCAGGGCTTTATTTTGCAACACCTAAACGCGCTTTCGATGTGTCTTAGAACAAAAGTGTCTTAGAACAAACCCATAGCTAGACTCCATATCTCCAAATGGGGGCAACAGCAGAGTTGTAAACCGCTCTCTTGCAGCGTAGGGCCAGTTCACTTCGTTTATTTACGAGCCATTAGAGTTGCCTCATTCTGAGGCGACAACGGCTGACTAGGTTTCTGGTGTGCCGCGCAAACGTTAGCCTCTTATCCAGCGTCAGCCCATTTCATTAGCTTGCACTTTAAGAAATGGAACGAATAAACGAATAATTAAAATAAATTTATAGTTCTAAAGCGCACATACGCGGAAGTGCTAGAAGGCCTACAATGAAGACTTACTCAGAAGCTTAGCAACTTAGACTATGCTGATGACATTTGCTTTATGACGAAGCTTCGGAGTCTGGAAGCTAATGCTCGTGCAATAGGTCCAAATATTAATTTATCAAAAACAAAGTTGATGCGTCTGCAAAGAACTTCAAAAGCGCCACTGACGGTCGAACTCAGCGACAGCACCATTGCCACCATGGAAAATGTTAAGAAGTTTTCCTATCTTGGCAGTTATATTATAGCGGATGGTGCGCAGATTGGTTTAGAAAACTCGACAAAGTATGGCGCTTCATTGAGGACAAAATTAAAAATATTCAACACCAGTATAAAACCTATTCTATTATATGACAAAGCTTCAATCTTTCGTTAACAAATGTCTAAGGATTATCTGCCGTATATTCCGGCCAGAAACGATCTCAAACGCTGACCTATGGCAAGCAACAAACACCGAACCTAACAACATTGAAATAAAACGACGCAAGTGGAATTGGATAGGTCACAGCTTGCGAAGAGAAGTGAAATCCAGTGGAACCCACAAGGCAGCCGTCAGAGAGGTCGTTCAAGGCAAACATGGATTCGCACTGTCTGTTCGTTACGTGACGTGAACTAAGAGCCCTAGCAGCTTATAGGAGTCGTTGGAGGGCATTTGTTTTCGCGCTATGCTCCAACTAGGAATAATACTTTAAGTGTTAATAATTCAATTATTAAGGAATAAAAAAAAAGAGGACACTTTGTTATTAAATTAAACACTTATTTGCCGAATAAAATATCTTTTATTCAAAGAGTTACTGCCTTACTAGGTTTGTTATAGATTAGCCTGCTTTATAACATAGTTCCGCTATAAGAAAAGTATGATGTGTTTAGGGTAACAAATTGTCAAGCATTAATTATTAACTTAGGTTTAATGTTAAGGAGACACATTTTACTGTTAGAAAAGTACTACATACTTGAACTTAATAAAGTATTTTCAGGCTACAAATAGTTAAATATTTGATATAAAGCAAATATTTTAAAATTTTTCAAAGTAATTTTTACTTTATTTAACGTGCGTAAAAAGGCCTTTAAATAAAGTTATATGTATATGTTTTTTAAATTAAAAAAAAGAAAATAATTTTTTTTTTTAATAGTATTGGTTATTGAATTGAATTTTCCATTTGATTGAATACAAATATTATTGAAAAACATGAGGTGGCATCGACCGCTACGCATCATCGCTTTCCTTACCTTACAGGTCTCCTCGCCCCTGCGTCATGTGTACGTTGCCAGCATATGCAAAACGATATGAACTGCCAGCGATTCAATCCTCAAATACAGCCCAAAGTGGTTCTGGTTATAGAGGCAGACTACGTTTTGCTGTAATAATTAAAAATTTACGCCACGCTGCGTGCAGCAAAATTTTGCAAAGTATTTCAATTAAAATGCAGCGTCTATATCCTTGACAACAGACACCAGCGATATGCATAATTGGTAATTTTTGAAAACTAAATTAATGGCAAACTGACTCTAGCCATGTTATCAACGCAATTTCATTTAAAATTAATCCAATTTATTTGGCAAAATGGACTTACTTGTTCATTTATATTATATGAAGCTTCATGCAGCATAGAGGACTATGCGAACTTTAAACTAAACGCCAGAAGTTTTTGTCAAACTCATTTTAATAGAATTTCAGCATTTCTTAGATGCAAAATAATTAATATTATTTAATATTAGTTCGAGCTATATTCATGCATTAAAATGTTTAGTTTATATTTTTTTTACTAGTTAAATTTTTCTATAAAACTTCATCTATGTAGACATGCAGACAGACAATGATGCCGAAAAAGATTGGCGTGCGTCTGTGTTGCGGGGGTTGATATGTCTAGCTCTGTCTGTCTATATACTTGCTTACTATAAAGGGCGCCGAAGTATTTCCCGGCAACTGTCGAACGCTACACTACTCGTATCCATAGTACACATTCCGCATTTGATATTTGTCTAAAATGAATTTGCGCACCCATTTGAACTTTGTCTTATCAGACAAGACACAATCAAAGACTTTGCAACAATCTGCAATATTGAAGTGCGTCGGTAGATGCGATTTTCGCCGAGTTTATTGCTTTTAAATTTGCCATTTGCCATTTGCCAGTGACAAGTATGCGAAATTGTACAAGTATAAAAATATTAAGCACTTTGAGATACTTAACTGGCATCATAAGATACTTTACTGTTTTTCTTCTTCTTCTAGCCATAAATAAAACACATAGTTTTTTTTTTTTTTTGAGATTCAAAAGGAACATGTATATTTATATTTTTATTTGTTGTATTCTTTCTTTTGTTTTTAATACCATTCATGAAATTTTTCTATTTTCTATTTTTCATGTTCTTTTAATTTTTTTGTTTGCAATGCATTCATGTTAAATTTTTAATGTTCTTTTTTTTTTTTACCAGATAATTATGTATAGATTATGTCTAGGACAATTAGAGAGCGAGAGAGATAGTGGATGAGATTTTATGTCGGTTAGTAATTGAGTTAATGTATGAGTGAGAATGAGAGAGAATGTGAATTGTATCGCCTTTGGCCTGCTTAATTTTACACAAAATAACATTTAGTTTAGAGTTGAGTTTATACGATTTACTTTTTTCAGCTTGTTTTTTTTTTTTTTTTGTTTGTTTCTTTTTTTTTTTATACCCTTCACATATAATAGTGAATAAATATTAACAGTTTATATAATAGTTTGTTACACATGTGTTCCATGCGATGATAATCTAAAATTTCTAAAAAATATGATTTTTCAGGCGCTAAAATCTATTCGAGAATTAAGGGTGAATAAGATAGCAGAATGATTCTATGAATGCGAATGGAGATTAAGGTAGGTTGTTATGTATAAAGTTCTGATGGAATAATTTGTGACATGTAATTGATTTTCAACCAGATTCTATATGAACAAATAAAACTGAAAGATATAGAGTTTGCTTATTTCGATACTTTTAATCCAAACGCAGATCAAGTGTGTGAAACTTTGTATATGCTGCGCCCGTAACATGGTCGTCGTTTGCAGTCGTTTTAATGAGATTTCGAGTTAGAATAGAAACATCAATTTTAATATATTTCAGTCGGGACTTGGGCTTGCAGCCGTACAAAATTCAATTGACCCTAAACGAAAACCACCATTGACAATGTTGTGTGTTCACTGTCTGGGCTCTGGAGCAATTGGACGCGAACATGATTTGAAAAACAACAATTTCAACGACGAGGTAACTTTTTGGGACCCGCCACTTTCAAAAAAAAAAACCCAATGATGACGACCCCCGCAAACGATACAAGGTTATGGACCTGGAATGTCCGCACCCTTAATTGGGATGGTGCAAATATCCAGCTGGTTGATGTCCTCGAAAGATGTAAGGCTGACATCACCGTAATCCGAGAAATCCGATGGATAGGACAGGGTTGCTCTAAAAAAGCATCCTGTGACATTTACAATAGCTGCCATGCGAGTAAGCACGAATTTGGATGTGGTTTCGTGGTGAGTGGGAAACTGCGTGGCCTCGTCTTTTGATTCACGCCTGTTGACGAGCGTCTAGCCGCGATAGACATCAAGGCTAAATATTTTTATATTAGCGTGATTTGTGCGCACGCCCCGACGGAAGAGAAAGACGACGATGATAAACAGGAAACAAGGAATGACACTGGAACCACCAGTTAATGATGGCACTATTGTAGAGCCACCGGACTATAACGAGGTCAATTCAGTTATTAAAAAGCTGAAAAATAACAAAGCAGCATGCTCTGATGGGCTGCCAGCTGAGTTATTTAAGACCGGCGGCGAAGAGTTGGTTAGGCGTATGCACCAACTTTTATGCAAGATATGGTCCGCTGAATGCATACCCAATGACTTGAATCTCAGTGTTCTCTGTCCTATCTATATGAAAGGAGACCCCGCTGTTTTGCGCCAACTATCGAGAAATATGTCTGCTTTCCATTGGATATAAGATTCTGTCGCGCGTATTGTGTAATAGGCTGAAGCCATATACGTATTCGCTGAACCAAAAAGGTCGACCATTGACCAAATGTTCACATTACGCCAAATCTTGGAAAACACCCTTGAGTTCATCAAAGACATACACCACCTATTTTTCGATTATAAAGCCGCTTTCGACACGCCGAAGTTCTTTGACGCCCTGTCTGCACTAGGTATCCCGGCAAAGATTGACCGTCTTTGCATGGCGACGCTTTCTAACACACAAAGCGTTGTCAGGGTGGGGAAGAACCTCTGCGACCCCTTTGATACCAATAGAGATTTCAGGCAGGGCGATGCTCTGTCGTGAGATTTTTTCAATCTTCTAATGGAATACATCATACGCAAGTGCTTGTACATACATAGTATGTCGGGATCGATCTTCCAAAAGGAAGTGATGCTGCTCGCTTAAGCCGATGACATCGATATCATCGGTACGCAGGAACGGCGTTGTCAGCAAGGCGTTCTCAAAGATTGAAAAACAGTTTTGGCTCATGGATCTAGCGATGAATGAGGACAAGATGAAGTACTTGGTGTCTTCGCGCACTCCGTCATCACGTCTTGGACGGTCAGTGACGATGGAGAATTTCAACTTCAGTGTTGTAGAAAACTTTTTCTATCTTGGAGCAGAGGCAACCAGCAACATCAGCCTGGAGATCAGGCGAAGAATCACGCTTGCAAACAGATGCTTTTTTGGGCTGAGCAAGCAAATAAGAAGTAAAGCCCTCTCTCGAAAGGCGAAAATCAAAATCTATAAGACCTTGATAGTCTCGGTCCTAACGTATGGCGCAGAGGCATGGACCGTTATTGAGTCGAATGAGACAGCTTTGGAAGTCTTCGAGAGGAAGGTTTTTCGCTGGATTTTTGGTCCTATTAGAGTCAGCGACGAGTTTAGGTCCCGTATGATTCGCTAGTTGTACGAGCTATTCGATGAGGTTAAAATAGTCCAGCGCATAAAATTCCAGCGGCTACACTCATTCGAATGGATGAAAGAGCTTCAGCACGCATGGTGTACATGGGGGGGTCCAAACTTGATTGGTGGAGGCTGAAATAGAGGACGACCGGGAACTCGATGGAATGACCAGACTATGGAGGTGCCGCGCCTTTCTAGATGCGACCATGACCGGTAGACGGTTGACGGCCATTTA
The DNA here is from genome assembly GCA_035044805.1 of Leucophenga maculata. Classification (NCBI taxonomy): domain Eukaryota; kingdom Metazoa; phylum Arthropoda; class Insecta; order Diptera; family Drosophilidae; genus Leucophenga; species Leucophenga maculata. The sequence continues at coordinate 2,002,190 of JAWNNP010001173.1, forward strand.
AGTAAGTAAGTATTGAGCTTTCACAACCAATCACAACCAATCAATCAATCAACAATGAACTACTACTTGCAAATTAAAGTTTGATATTTTTTTTTCTACGTATTAATAGTTTTAAGAGAGAATGGCAGAAGAGTTTACTTACGAGAGGTTCACAACTTTTTTTTCAAACAATTGATACTAACATGTGAAGGGTATTAAAATTTCGGTCAAACCGAATTCTACAATTTCACCTGTTCTTATTACAATTACTTTTTGAGTTATCAGTTTTTCTTTGTCTTGCATTTTGCAGTACGTTTGTATGAATTTATTTTTCTAAGTGTTAGTAGATACAACAACTTTGAAACGCTTTATTTTCTTTTGTATGTATGTGTTTTTGTTTTGTTTATGTTACGTCGTTTCTATTTCTATTACTATTTCAAGTTCAACACACACATAGACGCCATTTAACATTTATTATCATTTACTACTTCCGTTTCCGGTTAAAAACTTTTGTTATGCTATCTTGTATCTATTTGACTTTTCCTAATGGAAAATCTTCAAAACAGTTTGAAATCATTTACGTCCATTCGATACGCAATTTTATTACAAAAATTTACGCTTCATAAAAAGACTGAAAAGTAATTTGTTTTAAATGCTGCAAGTTTTCCATTAGTAAAGCTTTTTCATATATTTTTAATTTTAATTTTAGTTTTTTTCTCATTTTTGTTTGGTTTCATTTATTCTTATTTATTTTTCTGATTTTTAAGTACATATACACATATTGTAAATAGTTGAATGAGTTTTACTCTGTTTGTTTGACTTAAATTTGTATTTTTAATCTCTGCGCACTTTCCGAAATGAAAAAATCAACTTGTTATTGACTACATCGATACAATCACATATACATATTGATACATAGAGATTTTATTTGAAATACAATTAGTAAGTAGTACATAGTTACACAAATAAGTAGTACATACACACATATGTATCTAGCTATCTATATATCGAGTTAAATTGAGTTGGGCTAAGAAGCATTTTAGTTGAAATTTTAGTTCAGTTTAGTTAAAGTTGAGTTTTAGTTTAATTGAGTTCTACAAATATTGCATATTTTCTTTCTTTGCATTTGAATTGCACATTTATTGTTGTTTTATGTTTTAGAGTAGACACTTGAATATTTCTTATTCATAATTTATTTATTTAGTTGTTTATAAACGTAAAAGGCAAATTAGTAACCATTTAACTGTTGCAATTGAAACGGAAACGAAACGCTTTTTTAATTTATTTTGCACTAACAAGGATTTTATTGCAGTTTGATATCCATTTGAATTAACAAAAATATTTTATTAAATTAATTTTCATTTTTTTTTAACATTTAAAGTCTAAATTTTAAACCAACATTCATTCGACATTCATAGTCGCCTGTGTCTGAACACAAACGGAAGTTTATACAAATAGGAAACGCATGATGGCCGAAATTAAGATTCTCTTCTCGACAGTAATGATAATCAATATCAGTGAGCTATTTGCCTTTTACGGAGCAGGTTCTTTCATTTCAGTAATGAAACAAGAAAACTGAGTCTCTTCACTTTTCCAGCAGTACCTCTCATCCATCATAAGAACGTATCTTATTATAAAAATTTTCTTTACAGATCGAAAATTGGGATATTTTTAAAACCATATATGATTGTATGCAAACCGTGCTTGAAAACGATCGGATTGGTTAATACGAAAGTACGCTGCAGTCGACTTTGAAATACGCTATACCCCTTGTATCTAAGATTTGTACGGGCCTATATTTCCATATGCGATTGACGTAAAATCAAATTTAAAACTTCTAGTTAAATTTCAAACCAAGGGCGTAACCAGGGGAGCATTTGCGACAAACCCCCCCTTCTTACTTTTTAGAAGTTCGTAAACAAATTTTTTACTATATATTTCGCACTTTTGATTACCAAAAAAAAAAGAAAAAAGTCAGCCCCCTTTCGAGGACAGCTGAATACGCCCTTGATGGCAACCTTTTCTGGTGCTCCGTTGAAGAGCTATATAGATTATTTTATTATGATTGCACTTGTATAAAGAAACTTTAAATTGAGCTCATATATGTTTTGTCTCCCCATTTCTCACCCTCACCACTGTACACAAAAGAAGCAGTTGTGGCAGTTCGTTGATACTGAATGCAGTACATAGTTAGTCAGTGGCATGTATAGGGAGCTTTGACAGGTATTATTTGGTCCGCATGTCCTTAGAAAATAGTCAAGTTCCTCATAGTTTTCGAGGTTGATCTCACTTGGTACTCCATGAGTATTTAAACTCGACACTTGCCACGCAAACCTACTAATTTAGAGTTTTTGTATGAAAAAATTTGATCTATATTGTAAATTTAGCTGGAAATATGGAATGAAATTTTTTTTTTTATACTATTTAGAAAGGAATACAAAATTTGTTGTTGTTGTTATTTCAGCTGGAAACGCTGAATTTTGCGTCAATCCAAATAAGTTATTTCATAAGGATATTTTTCGGACCACTAACAAATTTGGGCGTACTAAAAAGGTCCATTCCTATACCCTCTTCAGATAGATAGTGTTCAATCAACGTGCCGGTCTCTCTCTAAGGGAAAGTACCTAATATTCTCTTTGAGTTTTTTAATGAAAAACTTTTTGGTTTTCTTGTTATTTTAAAATATTCCATATCAGACCTCTAAACGCAGTAGCCCTCATACAAATATTTTCCCCTTCCTGGAGTTTTATAAAAAAAAAAAAAAACATTTTGTTATAAAACGACAAATTTGGTTCTAGTCCCAATAATATTTCCTACACAGATCCAGTTAGAAATATATTCCTTTTACAAATTTAAGGTTTAATGAATTTACAGGGTATCTCGAACTCTAGTACAATCGCATGCAGCGCTCTTTTGTTGAGTTTTATGCAGACTTTGATGCCTCAACGTTGTTTGAAAAATACCGCCGTCAAAACTAAAGTAAACTTGAGTAACGATTCTGACGACACAGCTTCCCGGAGCAAAATAATTTTGCGTGTATTCCAAAGCGACCACCTCAACTACTTTTTTTTTTTTCTTTAAAGATATTAGTTTTGCATAATATGTACAGAAAATTATTTTTCTGATTCTTGAATCTTGTGTCTTTAACAAAGTGTCTTTAAATATAACAATTTCTAAATTTTTAACCAGAAATCCTATCGCTAAACCATTTTCGAACCATATACTCCAGCCCATATAGATAGTTCCAAACCGGTTTTGCTTCCTGATTTTATCAACAGCACAATAAAACTCTTTGTTAGTGCAGAATAAACCATTTAAGCGCGGCAATCTTTATTTAATTTATTATTTCATGCTGTACTTGTTTATTTTTTGGAAATAACTTGAAAATAATAGTTTAAAGATTTTTCGTTCACGCTTAAGTGTGTGGTGTGAAAGTGTTTGTTTATATTTACTAAATTTTTTTGTTTTTCTTTTCTTGGCTTATAACTTTGAATGCCTGCCAACTGTTGCTGCTGTGAATACTCTTCATATGTGGTGTGGATGTGTTTGGGGAATCTTCTTATTAACTGCTTCATGTAAACATTTTTGTATTAGTTTTCTGTTTCTTTGTTTGTTTGTTTTTTTGTTTAAATACCTCAAGTCTTATAGCTAATATCAATATTCAATAACAATTAGGACAACATCAAGAACAAAAATTCCGAACTGTTGTCGCAATTAATCATTCACATTCAATAAAAATATGTTTCATCTGTAATTTTTTTTTTCATTCAGCGTAATATTTATAATAATAATAGTAATATCTTTCCATATAGAATATATTGTATATGTATTTACATTTCTAGCTACTTAAAACATATAAAATGTGCTCTTTCAGATTTTCAACTATATATGCTATATGTATATTGTTATTAAGTATTTATGTATGTATGTGTATATACGATCAAAACATCTTTTATCTGGTATAGCAATTTATCATTGGGTTTTTGAAGTTGCTTTACTTAGATATACATACCGAGATCTTCATGGAAGTCCTGTAAATAGGTAATTAGCTGTGCATGCGAAGGACGCTGTTTAGCATCAGCAAGCCAGCAGCAGGACATCACGGTAAAACTGTAATATATATAGATGAGATGTGTATATAGATGAGAAGTACATAGTTTAAAATATATTGTAAAGAGGTTCTGATGTATTACATCCATATAATTTTTATTTAGTCCTAACCTTCAAAAGACATTTGTCCAAATCTGACAGCTGTCGTACTATTAGTTTGTCATAAATATTATTTCGAGTGAAGCAACTTTTGTTAATTTAAAATAATGAATGAGCTGGAATGTTGGAGCTACACATTTATTCCATTCATATTTGTTCAAGCATTTTAAAACTGGTTGCGAATTATAAGCAATATATTTGAAATTAAAACTTAATTTAAAAAAAAAAATTTATTAATTATATTGTGATAAAACAGTTTGCAAATTATAAATGCTTATAAATTTAAAATTAAATCGTATATTTTGTTCCTAGTTTAGTTGTGCTGGTGCAGTATGCTAAGGCGTTGCGACATTGCAATTTGTATTTCAAAGGGGCATAGGTTCGAATGCCAGTTGGTGCCTGGTAATTTATTTATTTTGTTTTTATTATTCGGAAAATGTGTTCTGTTGAAAATTTGTATAATATTTTTTTGGTTCAAATTCAAAGTCGTGCTATATAGAATTAGAAATACTACGAGTAATTCACAATTTTTTTTAAAAAAATATCACAGTCATTCACAATTGATATTGATTTATATAACACAGCATTTGATTTTTGTAATTTAATATTACTTACAATTCATCAGGACAATTGATTGGCTGACCCAAGCGAAAACCGTCGCTAAGATAGGCGCTAAGCTCGAATATATCCACCTCCTCGTATGGCATAAGCGAGAGCGTTACTAACTCCCAGAAGAGTACGCCCAATGACCAAATATCTGTCTGTGTGCTAAAATATTTCTTGTGCAACGATTCGAGTGCCATCCATTTGAGCGGTCGATTCTCATTGTCGCCGAGACAATGATAATCATCAGGAAAGAGATCGCGCGACAGTGCGCTATCACAAATTTTCACATAGGAATCTTTATCTAGGCTGAAAATGGAGCAATACGGTAGTTATTCGAAAGCCTAAGCTTGTCCTGGCGCTGCAATATGCAATACTCACTAGCAATTGCGCGTTGCAATGTCCCTGTGCACAATGCCAATTGTATGAAGATAGGCCAATGCCTTGGTTACATGCAAACCAAATTCGACCAATTGCCGTGTGCTGAGCGGTGTACTGAGTTCACGGGATTTTTGCAAGAAACTGTGTAAAAAAATAATTATTAGACAGCGTAGACTTAAGGTCAAACGTCGCTCCCACACACACACACTTACATCTTTAAATTACCTTTGGACGGATGTGGATATGCAATTTCTGGTGGCCCTGGTAGCTGTGTATTCGCCAGAAGCGGTGCCAGCACATTGGGATGACTGACACCGATCAATAACGAAGCATCCTGCAGCAGACAGGCAACCTGTGTCAATGAAGCGCCATCGATGACTGTTTTGAGTAGCACATCGCAGTTTTCGCCAAGTTTGCCGGCATAGATGCGTCCATAGGTGCCCTCCTTGATCAGTTGCTCAAAGGTAAAAGAGTTCGGTTGTATGCAGACAATGCGTCTTAGTTTATCCTTAGAATGCTCGGTCGGCATAATGTTCACCTTCACGTTTATGCCGCCACCATTGGAATCCATAGTGCTGTTGCCACCCAAGTAGCTGCCTACACCAGCAGCACCACCGCTCCGGTTGCTCTTCGGCGTAGACATGCTGTAAACCTGCAATGAGCGCAAAGAAACATAATAGATACAGTTGAGCGATTTAGTAGCATTACAAATGCACGGAAATGTTTGCATTAATGGGAAATGCACATTTCTTATCTCAACAATGACTTATTTGGCTTGGCTTGCACGGCTCTGTGCGCATTCGAAAGCTGGCTGCCTGCATCCGCCCATCGCAAGCACTAGTGATGAGTAAAAGTTTTATTATACCATCTACCCATAGGGTGAAAGTGTAAATGAAGTTTTCGCATTTCTAAGTAACAGATAGTCGGAGGTGAAGCAAACTCCATGAACTATACTCGTATACATTCTTGACCATCTATCTGTCTGTATAGAGATAAACCCGTCAAGTTTGGTTATTTAGACTTTCCCATTAACTTTTCAGATAACTGTTATTAAATGAAATATCTCTATAAGAAATAATTATCATTGTTATTTAGCTACAAGCCAGAAACTTGAAGTATTCTACATTAATTCTAATAAAATATGCCATACAGGTCCTAATTGTTGTAGCTTTTTTTACAAGTGAATCGTTTTAAAGTTTAAATTATTATCAGTGAATGTCGCTATTCACTGTGATTGGCGATTAAACGGAAAAAGCTATTTTAGGTACAGTGTAAACCGCAAACTTTAATAAGGTTTCAAACTTTTAATTTTCAAAAGCTTTGAAGTGAAGTGAAATTTCGCTCACCACTAGCAGTCGCTGAGTAGTTTACTTTATACTACAATCATTCATTTTAATGAATTGCCTTCCGTTTCCGCTTTGACTCCGAATGCGGCAAGCAGTGCTTCCTTTTATGATATTGTCGCAGCATCTTTGTGCAACAATTGTGAGCGCTGTGTAGGCGTGGTACTTCACTACACTACTTCAGCAGTAGTAATGATGCTTTTGCTCGTAATGAATTATTCATTGGGCGGCGAAAAGGATTAACTTTTACTGCTGGTATACTTCAATGCAGCATAGAAAGACGCGTCCTAGTGCACTTAACCTCAGCAGTGAATACTTCACGAAGTCGTCACGCCTTCAAAGCGTGCATACCAACAACTGAAATAACAACCTTTGATTTCACGCGCTACCTCTCATTCCCTTCATCAGCATATGTATCTAGCTAATGGCGCTTTAGGACACGCCCATACACACACACTTCTAATAGCCACTGCCGAGGCATCTAATTTGTTTTCATAAAGCACAAAAATATTTGGCTACTCTGCTGTTTGCTACTTGTTTGCTGTGCTGATCTGCGCTAAATTGTTCCAGAAATCACTGAAGTGCACTCTGAGCTGTTAGACTGTCTGAATGGCTCCTACTACTGCGTCTGCTCCTACTCTTAGTCCCATACGAATAGCTGCTGGCTGAACTGGACTAATATAGACAAGAAAAATCTCTTCATTTCATTCTTAATTTTGCCTCGAAATTTACATAAATGAGTGCAAATTGCGTGCGCCCGAAGGACCAAATGAAGGACTTTCAGAATATACTCAAGCATGAAGGCGTTCAGTCCAGGACGGACAGCAAAGATAAATGAAAAGTTATGTGTAACATTTTGTGAAACGCTTCGGTCTGTCTGACGCTTAGGCTTTCATGTCGTAAATCTCCATCAGAGCGGAAATTACTTTTGCTTTTGCAAGCTCACGCAAGGGAAATCTCTGAAACTGAATTTCGGTATAAAGCATATACTGGCTGCTCTATCGAATCTCAACAGTCAGCTTTATAAACCGATAAATGCTTGAAATGTATGTTGGTATGTGTATGCAATCTGTATTTTAATGCATTTGTATGATGTATCGTAAATAGATGAGCATAAAATGAATTATTTTGTCAATAAAAAAAAATAAATAAAAAATATTTGTTGACAGCTTAATTTATTGAAATAATAACAAAAAAAAAAAAAAAAAGTTCAAATGAAAAACATTTTTAATACAAAAGATTTTTGAGACAATTATATTACATATCCCCTTTGACACAACCTGTCTTTGTCACCTTATAGGCATATTTGTATCGTATTCTACCGACCTATGTATCTACTGCTGCAGTTGAAAAAAAAAAAAAAAATTAAAGTAAAGTAACAACATAAAAGTTAAATAAATACACTTAAAAATATTAAACATCTAAAGTTTGACATTTTTTTGTACTCTGCATTAAATTATTTAAAGTCGTTAATGCTTTCGAGAAGACTACCTTTATAACAGAAGCTAAACCGCTTTTATATAGTACCCAATTAATTCTCAGATCTATTCATTTGTTCTTCTTTTTAAATTGTCATAAATAATTAAATCGCCATTTAATTTTTCTGAGTGTAATTCCGGCTTGAACTATGACATCGCCGCTTCCTGTGTGTGCAATAAAATTCAAGTTATTGCCTTTCTTTGTTGTTGCTGGCGCTGATGTTATTGTCATTCAAAGCTGATGTTATTCTTGTTGTTATTGTTGGTGTTGTCATTGTGATTGCATATATTGTGTACGTTCAGTGGGTTGTGTATGTCTCTATACACTAGCCACGCAAGCAAACCAACGCAACGCCAAGCAGACAACAAAAGCAACACGTTTCGTTGTCCTGAGCCAACAAAGAAATTTCAATTAAAACGAAACAATGCCGCACTTCATCATCAACGCGACAGCAAAAGCTACGCTGAACGCCATCGGAAATCCTGACGGTCGGTTGCAAGAGTAACACTCCGCGTTCAACATCAACGTAGGGACAAAGGGAGAAACAGCTGTATATGTTGTATGGCACGGATGGTGGTCTGCCTGTGAGCTGAGTGATAAATCTTTGTCGCCAAATAAATGTAAAATACGTTGCTTTGCATTCAACAGCAGCAGCAGCAGCAGCTGAAACAAAAACAAGCAGCAGATACTTATTGTATACAAACAAGCCAGCGAAATTGGCAATACTACTTGTATTGTATCTGCTTGCTACCAGCTCGTTGCGTGTATACCAAGCCTTGCATTTCAAAAGTCAAACCATAACATTACTTGGCATATCCGACGCATAATTCTCTGCTTCGTCTCTATCTCGTATAGTCGCGCAACAGAAAGTGTAATTAAAACTTTTGGCTTAGCAGCCATGCCACACAAGTCTAACTAACAACATTACTGCCACATTTCAATGATGATGATGTTGTTGAGGTTGCCTTTGATGAGCATTATGATATATGTACGTATGTGTAGTAGTAGTCGCGTTGCTGTGGCTGTTGTACTTGCTCGTCTGTCGACATGACAATTTACCCGCAAAATTGTTTTTATATTAAGTGGCTACATTTACCCAATGGCAACTTTCATCTATCAACTAAGTTTTATCAAAAAATTTACTGCACTTACAATGCCTGAGGTTGGTCCAAGAATTATTGTTGTTCGAAATTTTCAAAATGCGCAGTAAACAATTTTCAAATTGTTATTTTTTGGTTTATTGTTGTTGTTTAGCAAAGAGACTCGTGTTTTAAAATATTTTAAATTAAGACTTAAAAAAAATTAATAGTCTGCATTATTTGTGCAGGTTTTAAAAGAAGTTTTTTTTTTTTTTTGTGACGTTTCTAACCAAAGACCAAGTTCCGCGATATGGGCGTCTTTACCAGATTTATATATACTTATACCCAAGAAAAAGGAGCAAAAGGAGAAAGAGGAGCTTAAGGATTTTGAGATGTTACGCGACAGAAATGAAGCTCGAAAATTCTATCAAAAGGTCATGCGTCTGACGGAAGGTTTTAAACCCGGAGTAACTTTATGTAAGGATGGCAATGGAAATCTAGTAACGAATGAACAAGAATCACTGAGATTATGGAGGGACATTTCTCCAACCTACTCGGAGGCGATGAAGCGCACAATTCCGCCGTTATTAAAAAGCTGAAAAATATCAAAACGGCAGGCTCTGATGGGCTGCCAGCTGAGTTATTTAAGACCGGTGGCGAAGAGTTGGTTAGGAGTATGCACCAAGTTTTATGCAAGATATGGTCCGATGAACGCATACCCAATGAGTTGAATCTCAGTGTTCTCTATCCAATCTTTAAGAAAGGAGACCCCGCTTTCTGCGCCAACTACCGCGGAATAATTCTCCTTACTAGCGGATATACGATTTTGTCGCGCGTATTATGTAATAGGCTGAAGCCATATACGGATTCCCTGATAGGAAGATATCAGTGTGGCTTCAGACCGAAATGGTCAACCAGTGACCAAATATTCACATTACGCCAAATCTTGAAAAAGACCCGTGAGTTCAACAAAGACACACACCACCCATTTGTCGATTATAAAACCGCTTTCGACACGCCGATATTATCAAAGTTTTTCGACGCCCTGTCTGCGCTAGGTTTCTCGGCAAAGACTGTCCGTCTTTGCATGACGACGCTATCTAACACACAAAGCGTTGTCAGGGTGGGGAAAACCTCTCGGACCCCTTTGATACCAAGAGAGATTTCAGGCAGGGCGATGCTCTTTCGTGAGATTTTTTCAATCTTATAATGGAATACATCATACGCAAGTGCTTGTACATACATAGTATGTCGGGCTCGATCTTCCAAAAGGAAGTGATGCTGCTCACGTACGCCGATGACATCGACATCATCGGTACGCATGAAAGGCATTCTCAGAGATTGAAAAACAGTCTCGGCTCATGGGTCTAGCGGCGCATAAGAACAAGACGAAGTACTTGGTGTCTTCTCGCACTCCGTCATCGTTCAGTGTTGTAGAAAACTTCGTCTATCTTGGAACAGAATTAACCAGCAACAACAACGTCAGCCTGGAGATCAGGCGAAGCAAATCAGAAGTAAAGCCCTCTCTCGAAAGACGAAAAAAAGATCGTAAAGACGCTAAAACTCCCGGTCCTATTGTATGGCGCAAAGGCATGGACCGTTATTGAGTCAGATGAGACAGCGTTGGAAGTCTTCGAGGGGAAGATTCTTCGCAGGAATTTCGGTCCTATTAGAGCCGGCGACGAGTTTAGGTTCCGTATGAACCGCGAGCTGTACGAGCTATTCGATGCATTGGGCTGGGCACCTCATTCGAATGGATGAAAGAGCTTCAGCACAAAAGGACGACCGGCACGCGTTAAAATGACCAAGTATGGAGAGATCTCTAAAACTCTCTAAAACGACTGGAGCACTAGACTATGGAGGCTGGCGCGCCTTCCTAAATGCGGCCATGACCGAAAGACGGTTGACGACCGTTTAAGTAAGTAAATAAATCATATCAATTGCTCAACATTCACTTTTGAAGTTCTCCCATTTAGCAAGCATTTGGCAAGATATTAGAAAACTCTTCTCAAGTTTCACTTTCAATTGAAATTTGTAAACGTTTGAAGTTATTTTCAATGCAATGATCTTAAAGATGCAACATGCGACTCTAGTTTAAATACGGCATTAATGTGTCAAAATCGATTAAACGGATTTTATAAGTTTTAAAATTATTTTCAACTTTTCCAAACAGCTTCCATCTGCACATAACTCAAATAACAAAAGTCTGTACAATATATCTTCGTTGTAAATGACTTAAATTCGTATATTATGGTGTATAAAAGAATATATATACATATATATAACAATTTTTGTTTGTTCCCCAGTGAACTAAATATGTAAATTAATCACCTAAGCCCAACAAAAAAAAAAAAAAAAAAAAATAGCAGCGCACACCTGCGGTGTCGTAGTGCTGGCATTGTTGTTACAAATTTCGGTTTGTCACCTAGGAATTACGCGTAATTATTTTTCAGCGCCATAGCTGAAATCATGTTGCGCAACAAATTTTAAACTCACTGAGACGCCGTAGCCCATTTCACACCCTCGGCCATTACAACATTCAATAAATAAAAGGCACAAAGCGACGTCGCAGGAGCAGTTGGAGGCGTCAAATTTGTAGGCGTCTATTTCACCTGAACTGCACGGTTGCTTGATGAACATAAATTAGAGCTTTAGCTGTTGCGCTGCTGACGCCTGAGTTTGTCGCAAATTAATGCGTTGCTTGTGAAATTGTTACGACTTCGACTTTGATTCCGCGCAAGCTACTCCTACATCCTAATCAATGTGACTGTCTGGCTCCTTTGCTTCCATACTTCTTTCCGCACGTTCACCATGCTTCCAATTACATTTCAATTTGTTGTGCCTTGTAATATAAAATCGTTGCCGTTGCGCTTCAGCTGGGATTTTATACTTAATACTGTTGTTGCTGCGTAGCGCTTATTTAACTTGGCTTATAATTTGCGCGGCATTTCAAAGAACTTCGATTAATGTGATTCTCAGTATGATGAATGGTAATTTAATAGCGCAATATGCTCTACTCTAACTCTTCGACTACATCGCAGTGCATGCATCTGCAAAGAACCATCTCAACATTGTCTATGCTATCAACTTGTACATATATACAGTATTTCATTATCCTTTCTGTGTAAGGTTTCTGTACGCTGAGCTGGCTGATTTGCTCTACATACATATTATATTGTATAATAACAGCTCGTCCACTCAACTTTGCGCCTTTGTTATGCCTGTGATCGAGCTCTTATGAATAATTGATGGACTTTGAATGGCTGCCGTGAAAGAGCGTCAGTGCACCTTAATTAAACTTGGCATGTACATAGCCACAGCTAATGAATTTCCCCTGCCCACTGTATCATTCGTCTTTGAAAATACTTAATTACATATAATTGCCTTTCAATTTGTGTTCGCGTGTTTATTTAATGTGATTTCAATGAGGTACTATTCAGTTGGAATTTCTTGTAGAATTTTTGAATTGAACTACGACATGAGCTTATGTACTGGCACTGATTGTTTTTCTAAAGCGAGGATAACGCTTGAAGCTGTAATAAATATACTATATACTACTATATCTATACAAGTGTACGAGTAGAATGTGTATCGTAGTAGAAGAACACATTCCAACTGCTTTTATAGTAATTCATTTTTGCTGTTGGAAATGTGTAAGTAGTGCAAGCCATGGTGCAACAATATAATTTGATGCAAATCAATTATTTCGAGTGCGCTATCTTATAATAGTGTCCTGCTGTCGTGTTTGTTATACGAGTATACAGTATAATCTTTCATCATGGTCCCAGCCAGCGCACAACTGCAAAGTTCTGTATGCTCCATTGTTAATGATTTCGAACAAACACGCGTTTAAAATACAATAAATCACGAAAAAACTATTGTCAAACTGAATGTTGTGTCTAAGTAACTACATATGTTTATTCTCTATAAACAGCCAAACCATTCCCACTTTTCCAATGGATTTTATTCTCCTGATCACATTATTCCAAATATCACATAGATGCAAACATATGCCGATGTTTATCGCTTATATGGAATGGTGTGGCACCACCCCCTACGACCTTGACCGTTGATCTCATTAATATGTATATCAAATATTATCCCCTTACCTCAAATAAACGCAAAGCATTGTCGATTTTTGTTTTTCTCTTATATGAGTGGTGGGGCACCGCTCCGACCGATTTTAAATAATGTGACCGATTTTAATGGTGAAAGAGTTTTTAAAATCGGTGAAGTAATACAAAGCAAATACAAATCTCGTTCCTCTTTATAATATCAGTTTGATTAGTATTTTTTTAAAATTTATTTTTACTCCTGGCCTGAAATTTAGTTGGACATGCCAAAAAAAGTTCCCATAAAATATAAGCACAATGTTTCACGACTAAAAGCATAGCCCGCGATCAACTCCAATCCTGATGTATTTCTCTCCGTTTCTCTTTCTCTAAATTATTTATATGATCTTAGTTTCTACATGACTGCAGAAGTAAGGAAGGATTTCTTCTCCATGCTTTGTAGCTCTATGGTCAAAATAGCTTGGTCTACATTTAACCGGCACTCAACATACTAACCCATATCCCATTCTAAGTTTTTGTATGAAAAAATTCTGAGATTACACCAAATTTCCTAGACTAGAACTGGATTTTTTTTTGGCCCTGTACCGAAGGTACAAAAGCCTATTGGTTTTGTGCAATTGTATGTAACAGGTAGAAAAATTGGTCGGAGAGCCCCCAAAAATAACCCCCATTATGAGTGATAGAGGAGTCGATATAGCCATGTCCGTCTGTCCGTCCGTATGAACGAAAGGATCTCGGAAACGGTAATAGATAGAGACTTCGTGTTTTTTGCATTCGACTAGGATTGCTCCGGAATTTCACAAGTTTATTTTAAAATTTTGCCCCTTCTCCATAAAATCACCCCTTAGTGTGAAAATTTCTTCGGCACAAAAAAAAATTTATTGTACCAATATAGAGATAACGTATCTTTAAGCCAAAATCCAAAAAGTTCATCAAAATCGGATAATAATTGACGATTTTATAAGCAATTGAATTTTAACGACCCCCCTTTTCTTTTCATTCATATTCGCGCAGTGAGAAGTGGTCATGTGTTTGGTCATATGCTCGGGAAACATTTAATATGTTTGTTAGGCGACCTGAACTGGTACAGGGCCTCGGTTACGCCCGACTGTATTTCCTTACTTGTTTTTTTTGTTTTGTACGAACAAAATTTAGTTGTTGCTAATTCAGCTAGAAACGCCGAATTCGGTGAATATTCCATTAAGTTCCAAATCGAACAACTAATAGGATAAAAAGGCAAGTCAATAGAGGCTTGTCCGTCTGTCTGCTTATGAACAAGAGACTATAAAATATAAAGCAAATTTAGATAATTAGTATCTCCTATTCGCTCTTTAGAAAAGTAGGATTTAATTAACGTGCCAACCCCTCTCTGAGGGTAAGTTCTTAAATATTAATAATAAATAATGTATTTTAGACTAGTTTAATAAAATTTATCACACGGATCAAATTCTTGAAGTCCAGCACACTCGACTAAAGCGTTTTTCCTGCTTTTTTTTTTAATAATTTGAACAAGTTTCTTCATTAATACAAATTAGTACCATAGAAGTCATAATTATTACAAATAACAACATCCCTACACAATGAATTTCTTGTAAAAATATATTTTTAGCACGAATACTTTTTAACTAACTTTCATTTAGTCCTAAGCACAACTGACAGCTTTTCAAATGAAAAATGAAAGCAATAACTGTAAATGTCAACTATTATGTAATTAAAATAATACTGCAGATGAGTGTAATCCACCCTAATGCATCTTCTACTAACTGTGCAAGGTTTCTTGTTTGTTGTATGCTTTAGAAAGCTTATTTCTTTATAAAAAAAACTGGCAAATTAGCAAATTAACTTCTTTAACATTAACTGAAATATTATGGTCTAAATGTTCAAGTATTGATGTTCTATCGGAGTGATTTTTGATGTTCCTTTATTTAATACATGCCTTTGCATACCGAAAATATAGGCTTTTAGTAAATGGTTACCGGCTAAATAAAGAAATTATAAAGCGGCTGACATCTACTTGACCCAGTTACAATGGAACATAAAATTCTTTATTGCAAAATCTTGTTTCATATCAATAAACTGAACGCTCGTTTCTCTTGTTGACATTCGCATTAAGTTTACAAATGATTTTATGCTGTTCTGGTTTTTCTGTTATCCATTGTGGTCACACGCCCACACCCGCCACAGCTCTCCGCCCACTATTCTGCTGATTCGAAAGCGCAATCTATATAAATTAATAGTTGCAAAACCCAACAAACGCAACTTGACCGCAATAAAATCAACAATCAAGCGCACAAAAATAATGAGCGCAGCGCTGTAGGATAAAGCCAGCAAGCGGAGTTTGTAGTAGAGCGTAGTGCTGCTGGTGGTGGTCTGTTGAAATGAATTATTTGCTCAGTAGCTGCGGTGAAAACTGAATTCACTCCCCACCACACACATCCTTCACTTATACTGAAACCACAAGTGCTGCACATATACATATATGTATCTAGATACAATTGCATGCATGGAAGAGCTATTGAAGGAAGTAAGCTTTATATGTGCTCTATATAAGTAAAAAAAAAAACAGCTGAGGTCTGGTAATGCACATTTGTCAGATAGCACTCGGTAAGAGCAGACAATATGAGATTCAACTTATTGCTTACCAACTCACACTTTCGACCTGTGCTCACTCACACTTTACACATTATATCTGCATATTATATACTTGGCTACAGTTCACTCCATTTGGACAAGCTGCAGCAGCGCCAAGTGCCAACAAGTGCTACCAACAGCACCGGCACCAGACAATTTCACCGTTGCCACAGCCGCTTGTGGTCCAATAGCCACAAAACAACATCCGCTGGCCTGGCTGACTTCCGTTTGTTCGACTGTGGTTGACAGGAAGTAATCAATAGTGTAATGGCAGACAGCGGCATCCGAAGCCAGCTCAGCTCTTTCGCACAGCAAGTGAACGAAACAGAGTAAACAAATTGCGTTCGTATGATATGGCATAAGCGAAGTTTATATACGCTACAAAAAATGTATTAGGATTGTTGATAGATTGATCAAGGTTAAAATATGGAAAATCGAATCATGGACAGTATTAAGACAAACAAGTAAGGAAATACAGTCGGGCGTAACCGACTGTAAGAGGCCCTGTACCAGTTCAGGTCGCCTAACAAACATATTAAAAGTTTCCCGAGCTTATGACCAAACACATGACCACTTCTCACTGCGCGAATATGAATGAAAAGAAAAGGGGGGTTGTTCAAATTCAATTGCTTATAATATCGCCATTTATTATCCGATTTTGATGAACTTTTTGGATTTGTGCTTAGAGAGACGTTATCTCTATATTTTTTTTGTACCGAAGAAATTTTCACCCTAAGGGGTGATTTTATGGGGAAGGGGGTGGGAGGGGCAAAATTTCAAAATAAACTTGTGAAATTCCGGAGCAATCCTAGTCGAATGCAAAAAACACGAAGTCTCTATCTATTACCGTTTCCGAGATCCTTTCGTTCATACAGACGGACAGACGGACGGACAGACGGACATGGCTATATCGACTCCTCTTTCATTCCTGACCATAATGGTGGTAACTTTGGGGGGTCTCCGACCATTATTTCTACCTGTTACATACATTTGCACAAACCCAATAGGCTCTTGTACCTTCGGTACAGGGCCTAATAAAATGAAATTTTTTAAGTAGTTTTCGTTAATTTTTATAGTAAAAAAGTTTTGCAATAAGGCTGACTACAAAATAGTCAATGCTATGAGTTACGTAACTTAAAAAGAAAAAAACGGAGAAAAATCTACAGTATAACAATTCTTTATTTATTGTAAGCTTATCAACTAAATCAAGGTTTGAAAGGTTTTCTGGAGGAGTAGTTCTTTCTATTGTGTCTAAGGTTAGAATCAAAGGCCTATACTCTCTCTTACAATTTCCTTTGAGATATCAGCTGTCTCCACTGTCTCAATACAGACAGACAGTGTATAAAATGACTTAGAAACAGCAATATATTTCAGATGTTTCCTGGTAACAGTATTCAGCAAAGGTAGTACGAAGGTCTTCATCATGGTCATTATCTGAGACAATTTTTGCATTTAAAAACACAAAAAAGGCATCGATTTCTATGGGTACTACCCCTTAGAGAGTGGTTGACACTTTTTCATAGTCTACAAGTTCTTGTTGTTCATAGCCAGACTGGCGGACATATCCATATTGGCTTGACTTTTTGTAGGGTTTCATATAAGCCAAAATAGATTATTTTATAATAATTAACGTAAAGTAGACCAAATTTTGCATGCAATATTTCGTTATCAAAAACATTTGTTCAAACAAAACCCCAGAATAAGTAAATCACATTTTATGTGAAAGGTTAAAAAAATAAACAAGAAAAGCGACGTCTTCAAGAATAATCATTTTAATTGTTATACACAGTGAATTATCAAATTATTAATTCATGCAATTGGCAAGAAATATTAAATTTATTATTTCATTTAAATTATTTAATATTGATTTGACTCGTGACGAATAAAAGGAGTTAGAATTCATTCATTTGACATAAAAACTTTTTATTAAAAAGTGAATTGAATTAAAATTCGACTTCACATTACTAAATATATTTTGAAATTCCATTTTTCATTAATTTTTAAAACGAAATTATTATTCTTGCCATGGTAACAAGGGAACGTTTTTGTACTTGTTTTTTTTTTTTTTAAATCAATACAGTTTTTTTTTATAACTACGGCAAAAAAGAAACCAAAAAAATGTTTAATGTAAACACCCATATAAGCCGTGCCTTTGTGGCAAACTTTTTCAAACTCTCTTCTGACGAAACCTGCTGCAAGTAGACTTCAACAGAACTTATACGACATTGTTGACTTTTTAAATTTCTTATTCAATAGAGATCCACTTCGTGCATTATTAAGGAGTGCGAGGACTAGAAAACAACCTTTCAACCTTGCAACTGATGAACGAAACGGAGAAGGTGATTTGGTTGCTAATAGCAGCCATTAAAAACGAATAAAGAAGTAGAGTAGCAAGTGTATATAAAATTATAAGTAAATACATTTAAGAATTAAATGAAAAAGAAATGAATTACAATTTATTATGTCGAATTTATTTAAATTAATTCAAAATTTATAGAGATGGGGTCGTTTGCACAAGTTCAAATTGTGAAAAAAGTTGTTGACCCCCGCAAACGATATAAGGACCACGATTTACGGATATGCACCTGGAATACCATAACCGTTAAAAGGAATTTTGCAAATATCCAGCTGTTTGATGTTTGATAGGACAGGGTTGCTCTAAAAAAGACATAATTGGGAGGGAAAGAATATTCGGCCCAACCGTCGGAAAATTTAGAATCAATTTTGCCACAGGTCGGAATATAGTAGTGAGTAGCAGCAGATTTCAACAGCTCAAAATCCCCATGGCTACATGGCTGAGTCCAGAGGCAAGCTGCACTCAAAACAGATTGTCGTAGCATTTTCAAACACATTCTCCCGACTGCTCCGTTAAACCTCTTCGTCTTCTCACGACATATGTGAACAGTGGAAACATATCACCCGCTCCATTGATAGGGCTGCCAAGGAGGCCATTGGTTTTACAAAATCTCTAACTTAATCTTGGTACGTTGAGGAGTGTCGCAATGCTACAGAAGGGAAGAACGCTTCCTATCAGCGAACTCTGGAGTTGGGAGCAACGCGAAGAGAAACGGAGAGAGGAGAAACGCCTTTCTAGACGCAAGAAAAAGAAGCAAGAAAGGCGTGAGTTAGAGCATGTTGAGAGGTTATGTGACAGAAATGAAGCTAGAAAATTTTAACTGACCGAAGGTTTTAAACCCGAAATAACTTTCTGTAAAGATGAAAATGGATATCTGATTACAGATGCTCAGGAATCACTGAGATTATGTATGAGTCATTTTTCTAAACTACTCGGAGGCGATGAAGCGCACAATTCCGCCAATAAAGAAATGAAATGAAACCGGAACCACCAGTGAATGATGGCACTGTTGTGGAGCCACCGGACTATAACGAGGTGAATTCGGATATCAAAAGGCTCTGATGGGCAGCACAGCTGAGTTGGTTAGAAGTATGCACTAACTTTTATGCAAGATATGGTCGTTACTTGAAATTTTGTTGTAATTTTTATGCAAATAATTGAATCTTGGATAAAAAAAAACAAACAATTATTCCGACTATCACTTCTGAAACACTTTTTTGTGTGGACTGCATCATTTTTTTCGCTACGTTACAAACCTGCTGTTAAATTTATAATAGCCTATCTGACATTTGATTTTATATTTGCATATGTTGTATGTGCTGCAATGGGAAGCAATCTTAAGCCCAAAAGTATGCAATGCTAAATTTTATGCTCCACTGAATTTTTTTCTGCAGAATAAGCATTAAGCCAGCTCTTCAGCGTAATTTAATGCCAAGGTACAATACAAACATCTAGCATCAAACATCTTTCCGACAACTACGGATGCTTTGCTCACAGTAATACGTGCTGTGAAGATTTCTGTGTCACCTGCAGTGCCCCGCTTGATTTACAAAATTTCTTTTAATGAGTTGACGACAACATTTTTAATTAGTACCTGCTTTTCTAATTTGCAACCCTCAATTGGGGAACCAGCTGCAAATGGTTGTCGTTCCGTCTATCTATCTGTCTGTCTGTCTGTGTGTTGTGCGTGAGCATAATACGCAGAAAACTTAATTCCTATTCCGAATACCCAAGAGCAGTAAAACGTCTTAACCCATTTGCACTTGTTCTTACTCCTTGAGCTACTTTGCAGCATGCCCCACAGTATCGCAATATGCTGCTTCAACTTGTTCATTTGGCGACTTCGTTTTGTTTGCCTTTGATGGTGTGTAGCAGATGTTGTCTGCTTCCTTTTTTTTTTTTTTTTTTTTGATGTTCTGGCTCCAACACGACATTAAAGCAATTGCGTTGTTTATGTGCTGATTTAATTGAAAACAAACGTTGCAAGTTAATGTCCGCACCGGGGTTGCCATGCTATGCTGCATGTGGAGCAACAGCATGGGGCTGAGTTGTATTGTGTAGGGGATTGTAAGTGAATAAGTGCGTGTGCTTGTACGAGTAGTATGTGTAATTGCTTGACTAAACGACTGCACAGGCTCCACGTACAAAACGCTTCCTAGTATGTACATAAGATCAACCCCCGGGTGCACAGTCAAAACAATAATCATTAGACAATGCTTGACTCGTTTGACTGTGGCATTGGCTCTGACATAGTCTAATTTCTGCTTAATTTAAGCGCCCCAAAACGCACTCCAATTTGCGCTCGATGTTCCCATGTCACAACGCAAAGTGTTTATAGATACATACATACGTCGACATTTATCGCTGTTGATTCAAATGTTTCGCTATACTTATGTGTGCCGCTGCTGTAGTGGAATGCATGTGGCTCCTTGGCTTGATGGTCGCCTTAATAAATGGGCTGTTTGGCGTTCATGACGTTCATACCAAATAACAAGGGTGAAACAGAAGTTGGACACAAAGAAAAAAAAAAGATACATATACAAGTACATTTGTACGAGTTCATACTGTTGTACAAATATTTACTTAGCCGAGATGAGCTGCATCAAAACGAATAGCAATTGACCACTCAATACTAGCTTTGGAATGTATTTCTGCATATGAGTTTGTTGAGCTGCCAAAGAGATTTTCCTTATTTAATAATGCTTTAATGAACACTTTTATGAGTTTGCCTAGCAACATTATGAGTTATACTTCTCGGTGCGGACAACAGCAAAAGAAGTCTTGCTTTTATGAGTTTTCATTTGGCAAAAATACAAAAATGCTTGTTGCACACACAAACATTTTTCCAAGAATCAAACAGAAATTGATATGCAATAACTAACAATCTTAATATATTTATTTACCTATATAGACCTATAATAATCTGTGCAAATATAATTAAATATAGTAACATAGATAAATAAATATTATAAATAGTAAAACAAATATGAAAAAACAAACAAAATAATAATCAAATCAAATTTGTTTTATGCAAACTCCTTTTGCAATTTAAAGAGAATTGACTTATGACCAATATTCAAACCAAATCGACTTTAGATAAGACTTAAACTAAAACGCGCTAAACTAGGTACCGTCCTCTCCGATTTTAAATAAAGAACATCAGCTACCAGTCAGTGAAAGTCCCGTCAAAATCGATTAAACCGTTTCGGAGTTTAGCCGGAACAAATATGTATGTATATGAATTGTTAATGAAATGAAATGTACATTGGAAAATAATGCGTGTTGTCGAATCGCGATTTGTTGCGACAATCGATCTCGTTATCGAAGTCGCTGACTAACGAGGACCGATGTCAGATTTGATTATTGGCAGTTATGGCTGCCACATATCCATATGATTTTTAGTTAGCCCTAATCTTCAAAAGATGTGTGTATAAATTTGACAGCTGTCGTAATATTAATTTGAAAAATATATCATTTCGAGTGAAGCAACTCTTGTTAGTCTGAAAAAATGTACAAAAAGGCGATTACCTCTTCATCGGCGCTAAATTTCTTTCCAGCGAGCATTCTCTTGAGGTCTGAGAACAGGAAAAAATCGATGGGGGTCACACCTGAAGAATACGGTGGTTGCAGGAGTAATTTAAAGCCCAATTCTTGCAATTTTGCTTTACTAACACACGAAATTCCTTTTTATCCATTTTTTCAAACTAACAAGAGTTAATTTTCTAAAATTTTAGAGCATGCCTCAATAATTATATACCGTGCCATTTTGAACTATAATTCACTGGATTTCTTTTTAAACTGCACAAAATTTGCCTGTGTTACAAATGTGTACAGAATGTCTGTGATTGCAATTTGCAATTCGAATTTTTCGATTTCAAAACGGCAAATCTCAAGCGGCATTATTGGAGTAAAATAAAATAGAGCAGCAACAACATAAAGCACATCAAATAGCAAAGTTCAGTGTATTAAAAGCAATTTTTGGGATTTTATGTTATGCTTCAGATAATTTTTGAGGTTTGATATGTATCTGAATGAAAACGACGATTTGCGTTTGAGTTGTCTGAGCTGAGCTGAGTTATGGGTGAATTGCTGTTCATTTGCACATACACATATACAGAGATAGATTGTGGTGTGATGCTGGTTTTGCGGGGGTGAAATATATTGCAGAGGAGCAGTACAAAATCACCAACAACAGGCAAAGCAATAGAGCAATGCTATGTGGATTAAATGGCGCACACACACAAACAGATACACAACAAAACATAGCGACACAGTTGAGCGTATCCACAAGATACTTTTGGCTGTTTTGGCATTCACGTATGTAAGAGTCACGAGTTCAAAAGCATTTTGGCTACGTGCCAGCAGCATATTACAGTGTGTGTGTGTGTGTGTGTGTGTTAGTATATGTGGGTTATTGTTTGTATGTGTGTATGCGGATGTCTCGCCTGTATCTGTTTGGGTGTGTTGTTGCCATTATTGTTTTTGCACTAGTATATCCATATCCTGCTTATCACACACACACACACTCACATGCTGTGCAGCCACATAATCTGCCCGGCGTGGGCACTTGCCCCATGCTACCCCGCATCACTTTCACCGCAGCTAGCTCCCAAGGGCACATTTTACCCAGTGCGAGGATTTGTGACTACGAGTATCTTCAATGCTTAGTGTATCTTTGTGTACTATTTCAAGGTTCGCGCTTTATTTCCCAATCCCTTTGTTAAGTACTTCATAAAGTCGTAAATTTTAATGAAAGTTTAATTTTTATCTCGAGCGTGTCTGCGTGTTGCATGCATTAAAAAACCAAACTGAACAGAAAATATTTGCATATTTTTATATGCTTAAAATGAGTTCAATCGTCTGTGATATATTTTAGTAAGTGTATATAGATGTATATATCGGTATTTACTGAACTGTGTGTTGCACGTGTCACAATTGTTGCAAAAAGGCATTGTTTCAAATTAAGCACTTCAGGCGCTACCACCCATTCACGCCACACGACCGACTCGCCTTCAATCAACCCCCATCGTATGTATTAAAATCTCGGTCAAAGGCTTTGAAACCGTCAATTTATCAGACAGTCTATTGCACTTACCTGCGTAAGCTGTGATGATGCATAGTAGGAAATTCTCGAGGGACAAACTGATTCCGGCTTCGAATAGATGGTATCCGCTGTTGTTGTTGGCATTTGTTGATCTGTGCCCATGGGCAACAGCGCAGTGGCATATGGCGTTGGTGTGGGTGAGCTACGAAATCCTGCAAAAGACAAGATGTATGCATAAGGACTTAGCACATAAGATCGATACGCGACGGCGATAGTGTACAGTGGCTTAAAATTGGTAAAAGTTGACTAAAAGTCGGAAGACTTTATTTTTTTTGTTTTTACCTCTACTCATAGTATAAGAGGGAAAATTGAATGACCCCATAAAGCATATACGTAAATATTTAACATCAGAATCAAAAGTCTTGTCGAGATAAACATGACAACTCGTTCGTCCATCGGTTTATCCGTCTGTCTGTATGTCAGCTGGAACAATGTGATCTTTAGATATTTATGCTCTGCTTATTATTAACCAGATAACTTGCAATAAATAAACGTGACAGCACCTCCATCAAGAGGTGCACTTTTCTGAATTTTTGTACGAAAAATTCTTTGATGTTGTTAATTTAGCGAGAAATCTCAAATTTGGCGCATCTTATGTCAATCCTAATAAAATTTAAAATCCTACCACTGGGCTAGCACTCATATTAGAGATTTTTATTTTACACATTTAAATTTATGAGTCCTGAATGAATTGAATTGAAGATTCTGTGAAGTTATTTAAATAGTTTAAGATGTTTTGGATAAAAAATGTTTTACCGAATTTCGACTTAAATTTTTGATACGTTGATTGCTTTTTCTTTGATGCTGAAATTGCTGATTAAAAAATACGTTTGCCATGATTTCACTTTATATTTTACATATTACACCACTGTGCAACGCCAATACTTACGTTCAAATAGATTGCACGACTTTTTCGTATCAGCTGGGTACTTATTTAAACTGGCTATGGTAGCATACGAGCCGGTGGCGCTCGGTGGGCGCCCCAAAGGATCCAAACGTATAAAAACATTCTGATTGCTGCCGTAGGCTGCTGTCGTAAAGCTGGTGCTGCACGAAAAATGGCATAAATAATAGTTATGCACTTAGATATCGTTCATTCACTTACTGCAGCGAATCCTGACGTATTTGTTTGCGTGCACGCACATACATTGTGCTGGCAATCAATCCCACTGCCAACACCAGTCCCAAAGCACATGCAGCGGCACCCATCAGTGCAGGTCCTTGCACAGGCGCCTGAGCCGGCGATGGCGATTGATTGGGCTCGGGAAAAAGTCCTGCAAGCAGAAAATTAGCTTATTAAAATGTCACTCGCATTGTCTGTCTGTCAGTACATGAAAATTACCTTTATGACAGATTTTATTGCGCTTGAAATGTAATTTAGTGTCATTAGCACGCGGTGGTCCCCGCACTAGCATATTGATCGTAAGTGGTACATGTTCTGTGGCATTGCCAGTGCAGGGTAGATGCACAAGAAACGATTCAATTTGCTGTGGTACAACACCCTTGTGCGGTATGCTCAGCGTGGGCGCACCCAAAGCATCCTGCTCCTGTTCGTATTCAACCGAAATGCTATATGGCAGCTATGGCGTAAGTAGATAAGTTCGGATTGGCGTTAATGGAGAGCAAATTAGTTTTTAAGTGTACGAAATATGGCAACATATATATAAGTGCTGCTGCTGCTGCTTCTCTTTGTACTTCATAAATGTGTTTACAACTTACCGGATAGACTGTCAGACTCTGCCAGGAGAACTCCAATTCGTGTATCTCTGCTGGAACGGGCACAGTAAAGTGCATTGCATATGTATTAACGCTACCCTCGTGCACGTAGAACAAATCCGCCTCGAGTCCTGTGCAGCACGTAACCCAACGCCAATAATGTTGGAAATATAGAAGCGAAAAAGTAAAAAAAAAAGAGAAAACTTCGTCAGAATGTGTTTGAGTTTGTGGCTGAAGAAATATCTTCGCTTTGTTTGCATTGCAATTCATTTTCCATTTCGATGCAACAAAGTTTCGCACATTTTAGTTATTTACTTTGAACCAATTTTCTTTTACTTACTTCAAATGTTTTAAGGAGCATGGGTAGTTCTTTTAAATGTTATTGATTTATTGTGCTTCTAATTGCAAAGCAATTGTAAATTGTAAAAAGATTTGATGTATAGATGTTCCTATTCTATCTTTAGATTTCTAGTATTCAATAAACATGCTAATCTCCCGCTGCCTAAGGGTGAGGGGGTTGGTTTGACATTTACCATGCAAACCTACTCCTCATTCTAAGTTTTTCTTTAAACAGATTTTGTTGAAACGTAAAATTTTGACTACCTTTAATTCTTATAAACTATGGCTTCAGATCAGACAACTAAAAGCGGTTGCAACTGTACAAATCTATGCCACTTTTCTGTGAAAATGAAAATTAAGCTTGTTAAGCTGATCAGGAATATATGTACATATTTAGTTTATGCGGTCGCTGGATGTCATCGGTTATTTGTTTTGTCTTGCATAGGTTCTACATTAACTAAGCAACATTTTATTAACTTATCAAACTACTCTCGCACTTTATATTTGCAGTTGCACCTTAGCCAAAATGAAACGCACAACTGATAGGAGGCCACAATAAACGCATATACGAGTACATAGTGCAACAATAGCAACTTATGTCTGTCCAACTGTTTGTCTGTTTGTCTATCTGTCTAAGTATTTCAACAATGGAAATCAAATCGTACATCGTGTGTGTCTACGACATGTCGATTAGCACTCGAAATGTCCTGTCAGTTGTGCCACAGGAACAAGTACAAAGCGGAAACGGAACTGGAAGTGAAACTGGCAACGCAGACATAGAGAAGGAAGGAAAAACGAAAGTGAGAGAGCTACGCCAGTGTAAATTAGAAGATGTCAAATGCTTACAAATAAATGCTGATGTTCTACATTAAGAATTTTGCTTAAGCAAAAAAAAAAAAAAAAGTTAGATGTCAAATGAAATTCCTCAATTGGCTTTTGTCGCCATTTTCGAATCGAATTCACAGACATCATCTTGCTTGAAATGTTGCATTATTTACCCGCGCGCAGAGTTAACATCGCAGCAGTTTTCGCTTTGATGAAACAAGAAACAACCCGTCAACATCATATGATTATCCTTTCCGACTCTGTGTTGTGCAGTTTTTGCTCCCTCGAGAGTTTGTTGGAGGATTTTTTTGTCTTGCTTGTTAGAACGCGTTGTGTCGCCATATGTCAGCAGTTGAGCTCTGCACTCCTTTGAATTTGTTTTGCCTTCTTGGCAAGAATTTCAAATTGAATTATATTACATATATAAAATGCGAGGCAGAAGCAGGGTTTTCGTTTTTGACCTCGTTTTTATGCGCTTCTCAGCACAGCTCGAAATGGGTTATTAATATTTTTTAAAGAACTTTGAAATGAATTGGAAATGACTGCCAGTTGGAAAAATTTGGCCTATAATGGTAAAATATGCACTGCAGTCAGTTGAATCAGTTAAGAGATAGAGCCTTATATTCTTCATCTATTCTAACCTAACTTATTAATAATTTTTTAATAGAAATCTTCTAACAAAGCTATAGAAAATTAATTGCTTCCATAAAGCTGCTCTGCACTCTGATTTGCAATTGCAACAGCTAAGAGCATTACAGTAAGAAAATTACCGTCGGGCGTAACCGACTGCAAGAGGCCCTGTACCAGTACAGATCGACTAACAAACACATTAAATCTTTCCCTAGCTTATGACCAAGCAGTGCAAAACAAAAACGTAGAAAATTAATTTAAAAAAAAATGGTACTGATGGGAAGTATTTTACTCCTCCCACTTCTCACTGCACGAATAAGTGCCTTATAAAACATTTTTTTTATGTATGAAAAGACAAGGGAGAACAGAAGTATCATAGGATTATAGTTACTTTAGACCCAACATTTTAGCAAAAAAGATGGCATTGTGCACTACTTCTCCTGAAAACCTTCTACTAAAGAGGGTTGAAAGTGTGGATCATATAGCATATTCTCAATATAAACCCAAAAAATCTTAGTTAGAAATAAAGACTACTCAAACAGGCATTATGATATAGGAACACACTAGACTGCAGCAAAATGTTTCCTTCATCTAAAATTTTGTAGCGCAATAAGTGATTCGGCTTTGTTAATGATAGCATGTGACTAGTTTTCCACACATTTCGTCTCACTGTTGCCCTTTTACAGCCATTTGTAGCCATTTTTAAGCAATTCATGTTGCTTGTAAAACAGCCACAGTAACAGACAGACAACGCAAAGGGATGCGCTATGAAAGGACCTTTCTGAGTGTGCTGCATAATGTATGCGCCACAGTTCAAGGAACAAATGTCTGCTTGTCGGCAGCTAGGATGGCATATTATTTGTTATGTACAAAATGGCATAAAGAATATTAAGACTGTCCTTTTAAGCAGAACGCATCAACATAATGTCAAGCATAATTAATTCACTTTTGATTTGATACGGAAATCGTTTACATGACAGCTATAAAAATGCAAATCAGTTACTGCTTGTAGGCATGTGTACGTATACTTCTGTCACAGACTTTCCGTAGCACATGGAAATTGTCTGTCAAATAGCTAATCTCCACTTAGCAGTTATTAAGTTTAAGCTGTACTCCAACTGCTGCCACTCGCTGCCATTGGTGAGAATTCATTTCCGCTGCTGCATCTTAAACTTGCTGCTTGTTATCGATACAACAATATTTGACGATGATGGATGATTGAATGTGTTTGCAATACTCACATCAGCATGTAGCGTGTGTGTGCGCAGAGTATATACACGTAGCTTGTATAAAACAAAACATTTCATGCATATGGAGCAGCCAACTCAAACTCGTGCACAAATTCGATTCGATTTGTGAATTTTCTTGCGTCAGTAGTTTCTCATGCTATTAACTAATTGAAGTTTCGTGATTTGGCAACTCAAGCTTGAATTTTCGCTGCGCAGAGCAGCGCTACTCTGCATAATGGAGTGGAAGCGTTTTACTTCAATTATAGTTAAGTGCCGGAAAATGTTGTCGAGCATGTACATAGTTGAGGCAAGAAATTAAAGTCTGAGTGAGTCGAAAAATAGGCCAAAAGCGGAGGCAAAGCGTCAGTGTGCACCATTAATCAATGTATCCAATCAGAAGTAGCCGCATAGCAAGCATTCCACTTCACGACTACTACTACTATGTCTCTTATGCCTAGAAACAGGAAAATATACAACAAGGTCGCCTTGTGCCAAATGATAATAGTGCCGAGCCAGCAGCTAAACAAGCAGAGCAGCCAACGAGCCGCTCTCCTCTATATCCTGCCAAGCTGCCTCATTCATTCATGAATGTCTGTGCTACACCCGAGTAAGGCAAACAAGCAACACCAGTAATAATGAGCTTCCTTGAAGGAGCAGCCAAGACGCTCGACATTTAAAGCATGCCAAGCAGCACGCCAGCAACTAACTAACTATATAAACAGCCAAGACAGCCTAACACTAACACATACACAGTTATTTATTTATATGTATTGAAATGTGCTCTTGTATGGCTGCAAAGGCGCTGATTGTCAACAACAGCCAGAAATACTGTGAAGCATGAAGCACTTGCAAGTATAAATTGGTAGCTGCTAGCAGCACGAGCAGCTCACTCACTGAGTCGCTTGCAAATCGATTTGTTTCGCACTTCAATTGTTTATATTGTTTCCATTGTTTGCGGCTTGGTTTGTTTTTCTCTCTTATTGTTACACAAATTTTTTCAACTGTCACGGTCAAGTGGAAACGGCAGTCACCATACGGCGATGGCATTGAACTCAAATCATTTTCGATTGTTCACTCTATTTTGTCCTTTAATATTGTGCATAGTTGTGCAGGATGTCTATACATTGTGGGCAACAATGGGCAAAACTTCATACAATATGGTTCAAGCTCTTCGTAGACTATGTGCTTTTAATTACTTTTACAATTAGAAATCAATATACACAATTATGTCCATCTGGCTAATGTTAAATGTTTGACAGTAAAAGAACTTTTTAATGATGATCTATATTTGATAGAGTTTGCCCTTTTGTACGACCAATGGCAATTGATAATGCATTACAAATCTCTGCCATTTTAATTTAAATTTCATAATTTCATAAGTCTTCAACACCATGCTCGAGCCAATATGTTCTGATCCAACTTGCTTCAGATTAAGAAATTAACATTTGTATAAGAAAATCTGAGACTCACTGGAATTTGTCGATTCAAGCTAAACTAAACCACAACAAAATGTTTTTCTTACAAAAATCCAGAAAGGGAGAATTATAAACCTATTTCGAACGAAGGGACGAACGGACATGGCTAGATTAACTCGTTTTGTCGTGGAACTAATCTCATGATCACATGCAGACCAATGTAACCGAATGCACCGAACTATAATAAAAGAAGTAGTAAGAAGTATCAGGCATAATTGTCATGTTATAAGCGTTGTGGACGAGGATCCTTTATTATGTTCTGCTATAAGGGAAGTCCAAATTGTCTTTAGCTTTTCAGGTTTACATCATACACGTCACACAGCAAACATTTTCTAATCAGTTTTATAGATCAGAGAGCCTTGTAGAAAACCATTTACTAAAGGATACAAAATATTCGGCTATAACATATTCAAAAACAAATTCTCCATTTTACTTGCATCACCGCAGCGATTTACTTCAATTAAAGATCAATGAATTTCTGATGTGGCATTTAGGGACATAATCATTAATCACTGCAACATCATTGGATAGCAACCCCCAAAAAAAGAACGAATATTGCGTATACGCCATGCTATCCTATGAAAAATAAAAACCTAAATTGGATGCTACTCTGCTGCTTTTACTTTTTTTTTTTTTTGTTTCATTATATTCGCTCTAGACTTACCCATCAATTTCATGACCTCACGATGGCTGATGAATACATTCAGATAGCCGGTCACAAGCGTTGCATGCCAGGCGACAAGCGCGCTACACAAGTAGAGAAACCCAAAAGGCGTCGCCATGGTCGGCGATGCGCAAATGTCGCTTTTAGCGAGGCTTTTGAAATTGTATGCTTTTATTGGAATTTGGTTGCTGGTTTGCTTCGTTTCAATTTGGTTTGAATTGGTTTCGATTTCGATTCGATTCGTTTTGCTTTGCTTTTCTGCGTTGGCGCTTATCAGCGCGGCTATACTGACAGCCAATTTTCAATTTTAGTCGTGCAACATTTAAAGCCGGCGTCACTGAGTGGCATGTGGCAATTAAAAGAGTTGGACTCTGGTTAACTTTGCAACGCCTACACTCAATGCAACACAATTCGGGCGTAAAGCCAAACCAGACAGCCAGTCAGGCAGTCAGGCAGTCAGACGCAGAGGCGGGCAACAAAGTCAGACACAAACAAACAGTGAAGCGTCAAAACCAAATTCCAACACCGACAACAGTTCGCTGCTTCGCCACTCTTTTACTTCCGGCACAAAAAGCGTCCTGCCTGGTCAACGTGTTACTCCTTTTGGCTTCAGAGTTTTACGGTTGCTGTTTTGTATATACTTTGAAATGGGTTTCGTGCTCCTGTTGCTGTTGTCCTAGATGATTCTGTTGGTGAAACTGTTTCGGTGTCTGTTCTCGTATCCGGCCAGTCAGGCACGTTTCATTTGTTTTAGTTGACTTTGCTTTCGACTGAAGTTCTCTTTGCACTTTGTCATTCGTTAGCTGTATCAACATTTTCGTATTTGAATTTTACCGGATTTCGTTAACCCACAAAAATTGACAGCCGTACCCGTATGCACAGACTACAACATCGACGACAGCCTGCGCAATTCATGAACTGTGTGTAGCTGGTAGACACAACACCCTCAAGTGGTCGCCAGCAAGTATATCCTTTGACCGCCGCAACGATTTGTTGTCGAGGCATTTACTCAGACGCTTCGAACATGTGTCATGGCCACTTTTGGCTGGTTGTCGTTTGGCACTCCGGCCGTGCTTGGCTTTGGTGATGCTGTCGAGTTTCCGTACTTCTTCCACTCCTCGTATCAATGTCTTTTTACTATGCTTGCAGTTCCGAGCTGCTGTGTCAGTTAGTTTCGCCTGATGCGATTTCTTGTCATGTAGACGCGCGCTGTTGAATAGAAAGTGATTTACTTTAGTTTTTTGCACAATTTTGCTTCTATTTTTTTTTTTTTGTAGATTTTTTTCCCTCAGTACTTTGTCAAACAAGTTTTTTAATGTTTTAGTGTGCGTGTATGCATGTGAAAGTCTATGTGTGTGTGTGTGTGTGCGGTTTTGTCCTGTATCCCACTGCATGCATGCACGGCATGTGTTCTTGTGTGTGCGTTTGGCATTTGTTGTCTTTTTAAGTTGGCTTTATTGGTTGCAAAACTTCTAAACCAGTTTTGCTTTTTCTTTGAAATGTGTTGGTTTTCGTTTTTCTTTCTCTCGCTTCAGTTCTAAATGAAAACTTTTATAAAAGTAATTAAAAAGTTAAAAAAGATTAACAGCTCATACATTCTCACACATACTAACATGCTCGTGACTCAATATCGTGCGTTTCTTTCAAATCTCAAAAAGTTCTCTTTCGAATCATATTAGGAAACCTTCTTATTCAGTCTTGTTGCACATTTTGGCAAATTCCAAGTCAAATTTCGAATCAACTACCTCGTCTTGTTACAAAAACTCCCTACGCAAAAAAGGTTGGTTAGGCGGCAAAAAAATCTTAGAAAGGATAAGAATCGTTTGTACTATATATATCTGTTTCAGAAAAGGATTTGCTCAATACAATGATTGGAGCTTCGCAACCGTAGAAGTATTGCTTATAGAAATTCTAGAAACCGAAGCGCATAAAATTTCAAATTGCTATCAGATTTGTGATTACAGAGACGATATTAGATATTCATTATAGCATGGAATCTGTGCAGGGAAAAAAAATCATTAGAAAAGGCATTTTAATTTTCTGCACTAGTAGGTGAAACTAGTTGCTGCCAGAAGAAGGGAATCATGGAGTTACAAACTCCAAAAACAGTTTAATTTATTACTTTGTACTTATTGAGCCATGAGTTTACTAAATAGAAAAAGTACAATCGGGAATATAGCTACAGAAATCTATTTATTATCCTCCCACTTTTCACTGCACGAATATTTTTTATGTATGCAAAGAAAAGGGAAGGGAAGGGAAGGAAAGGAAGGTTATAGGTCGTTCAAATTCAATTGCTTATAAAGTCGTCATTTATTATCCGAGTTTTACGAAGTTTTGGGATTTTGGCTAAGAGAGACGTTGTCGGGCTCGATCTTATAGGAAGTCATGCTGCTCGCTTACGCCAATGACATCGATATGTCTTCTTCTTGATGTCTTCTCGCACTCCGTCCGATGGAGAATTTCAACTTCAGTGTTGTAGAAAACTTCGTCTATCTTGGAACAGAGATAACCAGCAACAACAACGTCAGCCTGGACATCAGGCGAAGAATCATGCTTGCAAACAGATGCTTTTTTGGGCTGAGCAAGCAAATGAGAAGTAAAGCCCTCTCTCGAAAGACGAAAATAAAGAGTTATAAAACGCTGATATTCCTGGTCCTATTGTATGGCACAGAAGCAAGGACCGTGTTTGAGTCGGATGAGATAGCTTTAAAAGTTTTCGAGAGGAAGATTCTTCGCAGGATTTTCGGTCCTATTAGAGTTGACTACGAGTTTTGGTCTCGTATGAACCGCGAGCTGTACGAGCTATTCAATGAGGTTGACATTGTCCAGCGTAAAAAATTCCAGCGTCTGCACAGGGCTGGGCACCTCATTCGAATGGATGAAAGAGCTCCAGCACGCATGGTTTACATGGGGGGCCCAAACTTGTTTGGTGAACTTCGGAATAGATGACGACCGGGCACTCGATGGAATGAGCAGGTATGGAGAGATCTCACACGACTATGGAGGCTGGCGCACCTTCATTGACGCAACCATGACCGGTAGACGGTCATTTAAGTAAGTAAGTAAGGTAGGGGCTATATTTTAAAATAAACTTGTACAATTCCGGCAAAGTCCTATTATCGTTTCCGAGATCCTTTCGTTCATACGGACGGACAGACGGACACGACTTTATCACTCCTGATCATAATGGAGGTAACTTTGGGGGTCTCCGACCATTATTTCTACCTGTTACATACTTTTGCACAAAACCAATAGGCTCTTGTACCTTCGGCACAGCGCCTAAAAATAATAAAAAAATAGAAAGAATAGTCTATCTGCTATGTGATACACTGCAACATGATGGATTTTTCATTAAATCAGATCTCTACTTGAAACTCGGAAAAGATGAAATAAAGAACAACTCCCAACTGACCAACTCGATACTTAGTGCCCAACAGTAATAGTAATATATGTCGAGTAGATTATGGTGCATTCGAAGGTTTCGTTAGCAGTATACATATACAAATTTGTAGGGTATTCAAAACAAATGCAAGAAACATCGATGATGAGAGCAATAGAAGCCAACTGACTTCCCCAAATAAAATTAAAAATTGTTGCCAAAACGTTCACTTGCCTCCCCCACTCTTTACAATTTACCAACGTTCTCTTAGTCATACATATTAAATATGCACAGAGAATTCTCCATGGAAACGTGTGCTGGCAGGCATGAACTTGAGCACACAGACAAACATACAGCAATATATATATATATATATGTATATATATAGTAGCAAATTTCATGACTCGACGAGCATGAATTATAGATAAAAAAAGAAAACAAGTAAGAGGTATAGTCAAGTTGTTCGATTCGTTTACAGCCTATATACACAATTTTTCATGGGTTGTGATTTTTCCACAATTTTAACTTTTACAAATTTTAGTTACAAAATAGACTAAGAATGTCAAATATTTTTTCTATCATTGCGGTAAAAGAAGCTGCGAGTGTTGAAATTGAAAGATAACAGAAACAGATTCTCTAAGTAATCTCTATGCTGAGAATTTTTCAATCAGACTTACGTAATTAAGAATGAAAAAAATGTTGGATTCTATAATTCCATTCTTATTAATAATATATATACTACTTGGAGTCTATTAATGCATTACAAGCTTTCTGTGAAATTGATAAAACCATTATTTGTGAATGATATATAAATCACAGCTGCATATGAATGTTGAAGCGGAAGCCTTCGCTTAAGCTTCCTTCATTTTCAAGCATTAATCCCTACATAAGTCTGCTTAGTTTGTACATCCTGTTCACAAGTCATTAATATGAATCAGATAGATTTTATCTACAAATCTTTATATACGTATTACGTATTGCATTGCGAATTGCATAGAATTGCAAGCGACATACTTAATAAACTTAATAAACAATTGTGAAAGATACCAAACCAACTTAATTAGTAGAAATATTAGTGAGTTAATAATGACCAACCTAAAAATTTCTCATCGTAGTGCATGTGTGTAGACTTCAATCGTATAAACTCGGCTATAAAGCTTGTTTCGAAAGAAGAAGTTGTTTGAAATTGGTATCGTTTAGTACCGTTAGTTATTAGCTGTCATTTACATTGAAAATTTTGGTATTTTTTAGAATTAACCTACGCAGTACGTTTCGATGTAGCAGCACTATTTGAACTATTGTTTGAAAATGACTTGCGAAATCGAACTCGCCCAAACAAAAGATTAGATGAACTTGTAACAAATTTTGTATGGCGTACAACCAGAAAACGAAACATCCTACAAATCTGGCTGGACCATCGTTTTTAGCTGAGTAAAGCAACTTATTTTGAAAAGGTTATGCTGATTCGATCAAGAAACTTACATTTCGGAAAAAATATGTAATTATTGAACTTCTTAAATTGTGCGTCAGCAAGTTTGTAAGCTGGTCGTTCGTAAATACTTACAAGTCTACCCAACAGAGTGAACAATAAATAGTAACTGAATCAGAAATTCTAAAACTTTCCAATTATATTGAAATAGTAAACAAAATTGAATCAATACTTCCACAATAAGTGGCCAATTTAGGTAATACTCACAGCAGAAATGCATAGCTAATGAAAATGATTGTTTATTAATTGTACATAATTAGGTTAAATTAAACGCCAAGACCGCGTATATTTCCTTTCTTTAAAATGCTATATAAAAAATATATCAATTAAAATGCCGATTATGATTGCATTTAAACTGTGCGATACCTCAAATGTGTCAAAATATTAAACTTCTTTGCAGCCGTTTAGGGTGTGGTACTTCAAAGCTAATGAAAAATACTTGAGTACTTGTGCATAACAAAGGATATTGCGCTTTCATTGCTGAAGTGCTTGCTGCCTAAAAGTAAGCAGAAAACTTTTTGCTTTACTCGAAGTTACGAATGATTAATCATTACCCTTGCCGCTAAAGGGCGAACTGAATGTCTACATATCTATGGCGATTTACTTAAATAGAAAAGCGAAAACTTTGAGCTCATCATAATCATTTCGAGCTGATGGCGTTGTTTGGTTTGTTTCTACACATCATTTTGCTTCGGTTGCGGCATAATTATGATGGCATCTATACGGCAGAAAAGCATTAATAATTCAAAGAACAAATACTCCACGAGTGAGCGTGCTAAAGTTTGAGTTGTGAAGAATTGTGCTTCAACTGGCGCTGCTGCTGTTGATTTGAATGAATGGCTAGATGAATAAATAGATGGATGGATGGATGGATGAATAGACGAATGAATGAATCCTTGGGTGGATGCATGTTTATATGGCAACGAAGGCGGCAAATCAACAAAAACTCATACATACATACATACATATACAACTTGCACACGCTATACAACATTCAGCAGAACTTAGTTCAGTTGAGCTTCAGGGCGCCTGGCATGATGCTGCATATCTGAATCTGTCTACAGCGGCAGCTTCAATAACACATTAACGACATCAGCTCAATCATAATCATTCTGGCACGATCCGTGTGTGCGTTGCGCGTTGAACGTTGCGACGTGCAACAGACGCGTCATACAGCAGCTGACAGAACGCAAAAATTATTACTGCTAAGTCATACAAAACAAACATCAACACTGCTAGACTGGTAAACATATAGAAAGATAGATAGATAGATATAGCTAAATGGTTGGAGAAGTAAGCATCTCAGGAACCTGTACACTGCTCAACTTTCGCAACAGCAGTGACAAATTGATTGCTGCCGATGATGTCTGTTGATGAAAAACTTTTCAATTACTCGACTGGGACTAATGAATAGCAATTGTGTGAGTAGCTTGATTCGAATGCGCTTTGTACGCGTTTGCTTTGCTTTGCTTGATTTCAATTGAGCTAAGAACATTACTCAATTTTTTCAACATATTTTCTTGCTTGAGTTTTTAGGCAGCAGCAACTAATTTTGCAGCTACTTGTAGCTAGCTACCCGTACTTGGTTCGTAAATCAAAATGCAAACATTTATACACTCCCATTATATTGTGCACACAGCAGCACAAAATGGCTGTCTGGCGTCAGTGTTGTAGAACGACGACTACGGAAACGGAAGCGGAAGCTACGCACACATTTTGCTCGCGGCGAGTGCGTTTCAATTATAAAATGGCTGCGTGCTTTCCTTTATATTTGCTAATTTGGAGTAGAGTTTAATCGCAGCCAATATTTACTTCAAACTCTATGATGTACGAGTATAATCGGCAGCGACAAATTTGAGTTACGGCGGTTATTAAACGGCAACGGAAGTTGCCAAGCAGAAACATTTTTCGAATATTTTAAGCAAATCATGCCAAAGGCCAATGATGCTACGAGTAAAATATTTACATATGGAGGGTACTCTTCTGCAAAAACGCAATCGCTTCTACAAATATATTTATTCGAAATATTGCGTTGAGATTTTTAGTTCACCGTTTGGAAATATAAAATATAAAATAACTACAGAAACTTTTTTAAAAAGGAATTCATTCAAATTCCGCCACAGTTGAGGGGTTTTGTAAGCAATTGATTTTTAGCGCAGAACTACAAATAAAGCATTGCATCGCATACAAATGCAATCTGCTCGGTGAACCATATTGTACAGCGAATCCTTTGGCGCAGCGCTAGCTGCTCTCATGCTGTCCCCTGATTTGAAACGCTTTAAAAAGCAAGCCACAAATGCCGCCGGCGATGTGAACATTTTCAGCTCAATAAAAATTTATAACTGTTGGAAATTATAACGATTGACTATATAAAGTTTGAAATCAATTGTTTGCCTTTGTTGCCTAGTTTAGCTTTTTTAGCTATTTATGTATAATATTTATTGTGCGACATGATTGAAATTTTTGTCGTTTGGTGTTTTTTTTTAGCCAATTATATTTAACAGGTCCATAATAGAAAAAATCGTCAATAAATTGATTGGATATATTTCGTATGCGCAAATGTATGTTGCGGCCAAATGGAGGCGTGAAGTACACATATTCTTCAAAAAAAGGTGCAAAGATTTGTCCTTTTACCTGGCTGTTCGTATGAACATCGAGCAAATGGGGACCATAAAATAAAAAGACTTTAGTACTTAATGGGGAACCATTAACCACCAGTTAATGATGGCACTATTGTAGAGCCACAGGACTATAACGAGGTCGATTCGTATATTAAAAAACTGAAAAATAACAAAGCGGCAGGCTCTGCTGGGCTGCCAGCAGAGTTATTTAAGACCGGCGGCAAAGAGTTGGTTCGGATTATGCACTAACTTTTATGCAAGATATGGTCCGATAAACGCATACTCAATGACTGGAATCTCAGTGTTCTCTGTCCTATCTTTAAGAAAGGAGACCCCGCTGCTTTGCGCCAACTACCGCGGAATAATTCTCCTTTCCAGCGGATATAAGATTTTGTCGCGCGTATTGTGTAATAGGCTGAACTTTGTCTATCTTGGAGCAGAGGCAACCAGCAACAACAAAGTCAGCCTGGAGATCGAGATCAGGCGAAGCAAATGAGAAGTAAAGCCCTCTCTCGAAAGACGAAAATAAAGATCTATAAGACGCTGATACTCCCGGTCCTATTGATGATGAGATCAGATGAGACAGCGTTGGAAGTCTTCGAGAGGAAGATTCTTCGCAGGATTTTCGGTTCTATTAAAGTCGGCGACGAGTTTAGGTCCCGTATGAACCGCGAGCTGTACGAGCTATTCGATGAGGTTGACATAGTCCAGCGCATAAAATTCCAGCGGCTGCTCTGGGCTGGACACCTCATTCGAATGGATGAAAGAGCTCCAGCACGCATGGTTTACATGGGGGCCCAAACTTGATTGATGGACGCCGAAATAGAGGACGACCGGCTACTCGATGGAATGACCTGGTATGGAGAGATCTCTCCGTACTTGGCATTCAAAAGGAATGGCGCCAGCGCGCACAAGACTATGGAGGTGGCGTGCCTTCCTAGACGCGGCCATGACCGGTAAACGGTCGACGGCCATTTAAGTAAGAAAGTATTTATTTTTACATCAGAAAAACTAATTACGCAGCTGTCAAGATGATGACATGCAAATTGAACATTTATTGAATATAATTAACAATATAAAAGTTGTGCGAGAACGCGTAGCTCGGGGAACTGTTCCTTAGCAGTTTCTTTAAAAGAGAAAAAGTTATAACCCCATTTCTTAGTAAGATACTTAATTGCAAGGAAGATGAGTGCTTCTAAGATTTAACCTTTTTCGATAATTTGTTTGTAGCAATCAATGATATGTTTCCTTAGATTCTGCGAAATTATGGACACAGCACATACAAATCTCTTTAGTTGTGTGAACATAGGATTAGGAGTAAACTCCAATAGAACAGAGGTAATAATTTTTACAAGAAGATACAAGATACCTCACAAATTAAATGATTTTTAACTCTCATTTGGAGACTGGAATAACATATAATAGAATGATGTAATACAGCTAAAATTGCGCTTACATGTTTTAGAAAACAATAGGTGAAAGATGGTGATTCTCTCCAGTTACGATTCACTGTTTAAACATCGCCTTAATAAGACCAATAATTCTTTTGCGATACTATATTTTGGTGGACATTATTTGACAATGACACTAAAGCCTATGGGAGTAACCACCAAGTGATTGGAAACCGCCTCAAATGATTTCCGTAGAGGTGGTGTTAACAGCGAAAAACTTTCCACACAAGCGCAGAAATAGTTAGGCAAGCCTCCTGCAGTGTAATGTAAGTTAACCATTGACGAACAAGTTATGAAGTTCTATGCCTGTGACATAGCAAGTTATTTAAAATTTGAAAATCTATTATGTCCTGAACTTAGTACCTACAACAATTCAGCCAGTACATATAACTTCTTAATTTTTAAAAGAAAGTTTGCAATCTTTTTGGTTAAAAATTAAAATGCAATGTGACATACAAAAATGGTCAAAATTTATAAAAATCTTGTTCAATTAAATGCACAGAAATTCTAGCTTTATCGGAATTTTTAAAAACATGTCGAGCAATTCGTCAAATCTTTTCTTATTATTGGTGAGTTTGTAGCTTCAATGAATCTAATAGAATGCCGACATATACACCTGCTCTCTTTCTTGCTTTTGCTCATATTTTTAATCACATTTAGGAATTTTACTGAGCAGCTGATATAAATATGTAATATTTGTTGACCTGTTTTGTTGTCATTCGTTTGCCATTTGGAATGTGGCAAATTCTGTGCACAGAGAAACTATGCAAAATATTTTGATTATCAAAACCAAATGCCATTTGTATCTGTATGTAGTATCTATGTAGTAAACATATCTCATGTTTTGTTTTTACTATAGACAGAGCTAATATGCGCCAGCAATTAATTAATGCTTAATACTACACACAACAAAAATTGTTTATGCCGTGGGCACTTTTGTAGAACAATAATATTATTCTTACTGCAGACTTGCTCGAGTCGATTATATAATAGTTAGCATGTTATACGAAATCGTTTATCATATTTATGCGCCATCTGAAAATCCAGCATACCATTGATAATTTCTATGTTGGGCGAGTATAAAGACGTGCGAATGCATGTACGTAGATAGACGCCTGCCAAAGCCATTTAGCATAATATACAACCTCAATTACGTTTTATAACCCAATAGAAAGTTGCAAAGATGAGCGAGTGGATCGCTTATTGCTTCAATATAAAATATATTCAAGTACTATAATCGTAGAATAAACCAAATGGCCAATGTGACAAAAAGAAGAAATTTACTTGCTTGCAGCTATAAAAATCGCAGGCACTTCAGATCCCGCTACATCCCTTGCACATTTTTCAGGCTCATAGTATGCCAATTGCTTTAAAATCTCTCTTTACATCTTCAGACAATACGCAATAATCGTTGATTTATGGCATATTTCATGGTTTGTTCTCTCTTTATATGCAAAAAAAAGAAAAAAAAAAAAACCTCCTTGCTATTAAAATAAAATTTAAACTTTGCACAGGCGCCAGGATATGATAGGAATATGACTATGCTTTTTATATGTGACCAATAGTGGCACGATAAAGTATGCATAGTAATTTTGTAGTAATTTTATAAACCGTTACACTTCTCCATTTTATAGAACAAAGTGACTTTATAAGGAAACGCAGCTTCGAGTATTCTTTAAACTTGGCCTTCACAACTGAAGTCTACTTGAGTAAAATCGGGAAAAAAAAAATTGTATAGAGTCCAAACCTACCGCGTAGCATCAAAATATGAAATACCTACAGTCAAAATAATTATTTTTGTACCTAATAGTACCCCTTCACGGCATGTTTCATCGAATGGTTGTCTTTGGTTAGAAAAACTCTCCATGCAAGAAAATCTTTACTCTGTCAATGCAAATATTTTAATATTTTTTCAAATATTTATTTAGATTAATTTAATTGCTTGATTTATAGTCAATAAAACTAAATATTTTAGAAGTAAAAAATTTAATTAATTTTGTCATCTTAGAATCATCGATATGGTATGATCGAGTGATCTTTCTTGACATGAAACAAGTAAGAAAATTACAGTCGGGCATAACCGGTACAAACCGCCCAACAAACACATTAAATGTTTTCCTAGCTTATGACCACTTTTAAAATAAACTTGTAAAATTCCGGAGCAGTCCTAGTCTAATGCAAAAAGAACGAAGTCTCTATCTAATACCGTTTCCGAGATCCTTTCGTTCAGACGGACATGTCTATATCGACTCCTCTATCACTCCTGACCATAATGGAGGTAACTTTGGGGGGTCTCCGACCATTATTTCTACCTGTATACATAAATTTGGACAAAACCAATAGGCTCTTGTACCTTCTGTAGAGGGCCTAAAAAACGATTATCAAGCAGTACATCAAAAAAATGTTTTTGATTGTGGTAACCTGGAATAATACCGCAGAGCTTAATGTCTCATCGTATCAAAATTTTCAGTTACAATTCAAAAAATATTTTTCTCTATTACGAGGGACACTATTTCTATTTCGGCAATAGCAAATAATAACAACAATTTTTAAATGAAAATGGCTTTATTGTTTTTCAAAATATTCTCCATGAAAATTTATGCACTTTTGAATTCGCTCAA
Source organism: Leucophenga maculata (assembly GCA_035044805.1). Classification (NCBI taxonomy): domain Eukaryota; kingdom Metazoa; phylum Arthropoda; class Insecta; order Diptera; family Drosophilidae; genus Leucophenga; species Leucophenga maculata. The sequence continues at coordinate 2,043,869 of JAWNNP010001173.1, forward strand.
ACCAATTTTCGAAGCACTTTTTCCACTCCGATTGAGTCACTTCCAAAACATAGGTTGTGAACGAAAAAACAGCTTCTTTGGACGTAGAAAAACGTTCACCACGAAGTTTGCTTATTTAGTTTATCTTATTAATTCTTCAGATAACTTGTATCCAATGTTCCAATAGACCATATAAGCATACAAAAGGGAGTGTCAAACTTTATAGGCCTTTTGTTTGTCATCTTTTAAACTCCACAATATTTACACTCACCTCCGAATGATCTCAATCGAAGAACGGAGTCGGATCAATTTCTATGAAAGTCACCTTACCCATCTGTTGGTGAGATGGAGGGGCGGGAGGACTCTGACATGCAAGTCAAAAGCTCTACAGACTGTTAAAGTTATGCTTCTTCATTGAACAACAAAATATTAGAAAGAAAGTCTTATATGTTTTTACATCAGAAAATCTAATTACACATTGATGGAATTTAATAAACAATATTAAAGCTTTGCGAGATCATCAATCAATTTCTCAATTGTACGACCGTGACCGCTTAGCTCGGGGAACTACTCTTTAGCAGTTACTTTAAAAGAGAAAGAGTTATAACCCCATTTCTTAGTAAGATACTTAATTGCAAGAAAGATGAGTGCTACTAAGTTTTAACCTATTCCGATGATGTGTTTGTAGCAATGATATGGTTTCTTGGACTACTTCCAAAACATAGGTTGTGAACGAAAAAACAGCTTCTTTGGACGTAGAAAAACGTTCACCACGCTTTTTATTTTTGATATTTGGGAATAAAAAGAAATCATTGGATGATAAATCAGGCCTTTACGACGGATCACTCATCAATTTGATATTTTGAGTACTCAAAAGTCCCATGCGTGAGCTAATGTGTAAGAGTGGTGGAGGGTAATTCGTCCAAAAATTTCAGGCAAACCATTGATCGTGTACTATTCAGAATTGACTATCTTATGTTGCTCAAGCGGTACAGTGGCCACATGACCCATTCGGAGCCGAAGAAAATGGCGACCATTTGCTTCGCAGTGCTTCGTGTGCAAACAACTTTTGTTGAATTTGGCTCGTCTTGGAACACCCATATGGTGAGTTGCTGTTTAGTTTCTGGCTCATACGCATATATATCCATGATACGTTACCTGCGACGATCTTATAAACGTCTTTTGAAGCACCGCGATCGTACAAACTTTATTTGAGCGATTGTCAAATTATGCAGAATCCAACACGACAAGGTGTTCATGCAAAATCTTATATAAGCTGGTAAAACTAATGTGTACGGATGCCTCTATCTCACGGTATGTCACATGACGCATTATCAGTTCACGCACAGCATCGATGTTTTGTGACACAACAACCAATTCGTCGCAGAGCGAACGACGACCACGATTGAATTCACCAAACCAGCGATATGCAGTGGTTTATGATGATGCTTCATCGCCATATGAAGAACGGGGTTCATTGACGAACTCTAGTTGAGATAATCCACGTCAAGAGTTGTGAAAAATATTCCAACGAAAACCTTCCACTGAAATTGGCATTTTTTTGGCCACATAGATTTTTTCAACTCACTGTAAACAACACATAAACACGTTGTGAGTACGGTGATGCTAAAAATTGTCAAACTTTATTTTAGTATTGTCAAATTTTACCTATTGGCATTAGTGTTGCTGCTTCCCGAAATATAAGTAGGGCCCCTCGTATATTTTTAAATTAGATGTCTGCATCGAAATTCGATACATTCTATCTCTTTTTTTCACCATGATTTTTCTTTCCATCTCTTTTTGTTTTCCTACTCTCGAAATATTTTTGATATTGATTTGAAAAAAATTTTATATTTTAATTTCTTGAAATATTATATGGTATGAATGAAATAGATATTTAATAATTGATGACGCAATATAATTTTTTTTTTTTTGGGTATCCCTAACATTAGTCAAGAAAAGCGCATAGAACATGATATAATCTGTTATAAAATATTTATGAATACAAAATCATAAAAATGGATGGTTATCCTGAAAAGCGGGCGAGCTAGAAATAATTCTGTCCTACTCTAAAAGACAATTATTATAATAGTCAATAGTCATTAGGATCCTTAGGACCCATCTATTAATAATAGCAACTAATTTTAACAAACTTTACAAAAATTGGTATACGTGTTAATGGGATTAGGAGGAGTAATCCTATTTCTCAAAATCGGAGGGAGCGATACCTCGCCACATACAAGAGATAAACAAAATTTGTCATAACTTTGAATCGAGTTCAGGAACAGAGATGAAATTTGTGTTATACATTTTTGGGATCGGTAGAAGTAAGTTGCTTTAGAAAAGTGTAAACAGTTTGGTTTTACTAGGCGCATGCGAAGCCGCGGGCTAAGTTAGTTACACATATATCTGTCAACTTTGCCTCTCTTGCTCACTTCCGGAAATGATTATGGTTGGCAGTGATGGACTTATAATACATAATTTCCAAACGTAAAAGTTTTATGCGTCGCGATGTGGTCAAACTAAAAACTTCACTCGAAACATAATAATTCAAAACTCTGCATTAAAAAATCCCCAATCTTATATAAAATAAAAAAAATAAAATCGTTTTCAATGGTAAAATAGTTTTTAGCTACACTATACGCATAAGGGGAATGAATTGAAAGTTTGTCTATACTTTAAGTGGAGTGTATATCTGCATGCACATAAATATGCTGCATTGCTTTGTTTCTATTTAGTTCAGTTTCTTAGTCTATCTCTCTCTCTTTCTGTGCCCATTTCTGTTTCGATTTACCACTTTTTATACGCTTACACAAGCCAAACCAGGACAAAAAAAAAAAAAAAAAAAAAGCAAAAAAAGATGCTGCCAATTTTGATTTGTAAAGGGTTTTAAAGCTTTTTCAATTTAAGGTCTCAGCTGAGATCGATTGCCAGCCGCACACAGTTTTACTCGCAGTACTGGAGCATGTGAACATGCTTCTTGCGTTAACCTTTTGACCAACTTTGTGTGGTCTAGAGTAGCTTTGTGGCGGCTTTCTGATAGCATACACTTTTATTGAGTTGCACAGCTTTGAACGTGCCTAATCTGTGCTTTATAGACGCTTCAACTAATCAGCATGTCAGAGCAACTAGCGCCTAGACTAAGGGGTGTACTTTAGTTGTTTCGCCCTTACTCTTGCTATTGTTGTTGTTGTGTTTATGAGGCGCAACGTCTAAAAGCACTTAACTGAATTCAATAAACGTAGAAAGAGTGCAGGGTATAAGCCATAAGGCTTACAAGTTTGGTATATCGTTTGGCGTTTCGGTTGGTGATAGCGCGCGACCATTAAGCGCATAATGAGTGCTGGCATGAGGCGTGGGAGGGTGCGTGGTTGTTGGCAACGTGAGCCGCTGCTCTTGTTCATTGAAAGTTGCCCAAGCGCGTCGAGAAAAAAAAAATAAAAATTTGCATAATTTTATTTTTATTATCGCATGAATGTCGACCGTCGACAACGCATTGACTGCAATGCTTATGGAACTAAAGTCCTTTCATTAGATATTTACTTTTTTCGCAATGTTATTTTTTATAAAAGAATTTTTTAATGCATACTTTGAGGCGGCGCTGAAAGCATTTAATCTGGAACTCGTTGAATAACCATATTTATTTTCATCTGTGTCAAATATTTTGGGCTGACACTTTTACAGTAGATATATAGAGTATGTGTGTCCATTATTGGTCACGCAATGCGTACAAAAAAAATGCTTAAATGATAAAATATTTCTCTGTTGATATGGGTCGAGTGACAACCGCAACGAGTGTATGTGTATATGTGAGTGTTTTTGTGTCTAAGTGTTGAGTAAACTGTTTAGAAAAACACATAAAATCCTTACTTATCAAAACGCAATCAGCTTAAAAACTGACGACTGCCAACTGGCAGCAAGCTGAACTGTATGTCGCTTTGTTGGTCCTTTTGGGCGGCGTCTGTTTACCAGCATGAATTGATATGAAATTGTGCACCCTTTTATCCTTTCTTTTGATACAATTCGGTACACTAAGCAAAGCGAAATTAAACGAAAATGGTCCGGCGTTTTCTGCTTTCAACACAATTTAGCAACACTTTCGCTTCACTTTACAAAGTGGACATGAGACGGCAGCACAAAGTTATCCTAAGGAGGACCAAAGATGATTTCGCACTTTCAGCATTTTCCATGACAATGTAGCAAATTATTTTGTGGCATTATATTTCATGTGCAGCTCTAGGATTACCACTTAATAGCACAAACGGTCACAATTCGCACGCTGCGCTTGTCTAGTTTCTTTTTGTACACAATTTTGCGCTTTTATTTTTTAAATTTTATTTTTTGTTATATTTTTGGTTTCAGGTTCTTCTTACGGACGGAAGTGGTGGCATTAAAAGTATTATTAATTTTATTCTATAATGCACGGCACACTATTTTGTGTCACCAAATCACAAAAATCACTTTATAATACTTGTTCTAGAAACCGGGCGTAGCGTGAGATAGTTTAAAGATTACGCGCGAACTTGCAGCGGAAGTCTATCGTGGTAAAATGGCGTCGAAGTCGTGCAAAAATTCGAATACCGGAAATTAAAAATTGTTCAAATAACAATTGCTGTCGAGTTTATTTAGTAAGAGCGAGCGAGATATGTTTAACTGTTTAAATTTTAGTATTGAGTGAGTAAGTGTTTAGGTGAGAAGTTTTGCGCGATGTTGACGTCTGCGGCGTTTCAGACGACATCGGCGACGACAGCTTGGTCGACTGCTGCCTTTTTATGCGCTATTTTGGTCTTGTAACTTCGGAATATTGCGTACGACTGAAAGGACTTGGTAACTGTTCGGCAGTATACAATTGCCCAACCAATGTTTACATAACTTTAAGTCACCACTCTGTGGGCACATGCGCAGCACATTATCATGTTTGCCGGTCTCACGAAATTCACTTAGAACTCACTTAAATAGCGAAAGAGTGTAAGAAACTTCTCATTTCTCAATACTTCGATGCGGCGACTGTAATAAAGCAAAGAAACTTTTCAGCGTTCCATCAAGTGCAACAGTTGAAACAAGTATGAAGTGCGATTTGAAGCATTTGCTGGACAATCAAATATGCTGGCACGTGAGTGAGAGATAGGAACGTAAGACAGATAGAGAGACAGAGAGAGATGAAGAGAGACCAAAAGCGTTCTTTGCTAGAAACATAGCTTAAATAGTAAATATCTTGTTTATCAATTTATATGGCGGCATATATATATATATATTCCAATAAATAATTTATTAATGTATTAATTCAAAAAGAATATTTTAAAACATCTACGACAGCTGAGCAGACACAGAAATGTACTTCAAATACTTGAAATTTGACAATATGTATCTTAAAAAACATTGGCTTATGTCATTTTAAACTGCCAAGACTGGGTTATACCTAATCTGGCGTTATCTTCAGCAAACAACACTAAACGTTTATACAGTTTTTAAATATTTAAATGACTAATTAGTTTCGGCAGTTGTCTGTATATATTTGGGAAACTTAATCTATCCTACTTCCTTCTTTATGTTTAGTGCAATTCTAGTTTGTTCAGGTTCAGCACTACTCACGCTTTGACCCCTGTATTGGTTGTTGATTTTCTAAGCAATATAAGCCAACGATTCAGACATTACGAAGACGAATGAAGTTCCTACGCTGCGTTACAAACTTACTGAAAAACTTATAGTACCCAATTTCACACGCTGTTAAGCAAGAGCATGCATAAACTTTGACGCGGCCTGAGTTGACAAATTGAACAACTTGCAAAAAATTATTAAGTATTCAACAAACAGAAAACTAATTTTCCGTAAAAGAAAAAAATAAATAAGTGTACGTCAATTAAAATTTTAATGAAATAACTTTGACGATATGCCTTCTATTGAGCTCAGTTGGGTACTTTTATATTCTCCCATTTCAAATGTTCTTTTCATCCATTTTTTTTTAGACATATTCTTGAGTTCGGCCCACGTCGTCCTGCCTGGACATCCCATTGTGTGTGCCAAGCAAAGCAATGAAGAGAAACAAAAAAAAACAATTAGGAAGCTTGATTAGTTTTCAATTACATGCCTTTGTCAAAATGTGTTTCAATCTAGGCGCGGCCTGTATAAAAAATTGCAGAAATTTTTTACAAGTTGTCTTGAGAGCAAGCTGCGATTGAAGTGAACTTTTAATTAAAAAACAAATAAGAAGTCTGGCGCAGCTCAAAAAATTGAAGAAGTCAGTCAGAAAAGTTAAATCAGTGAATATAATTTGAGGGAATACAATAAAATTTATTAATGTTCTTGGCAAACGTTCTTAATCAAAGTTAACCCATTCGCAGCGTAAACCGCAGCACGTTGTTGAAAGTACGGAACAATACTTGGTATGTCTTGTTGCGTTTGGGACACGTGCTGTTGATGTTTGCAACTGATAAACGCACTCTGTACAGATTAACCACAAAATGTGGGCTTTGTGATTCAGCACAACACAACAAACACCTTTTGGGTAATTTCGGCAAGCTTAAGACACGTGAGTGCATTCGACATATCCCGCAACATTTTGATAAGAGACCACAAAGCTAGAACGATATTTGAAATTAAATATTGCTACACTGAAAAAGAAAGAAGGAGATGCTCTCCGCTAAGAATTTGAATTAATTGAATGAAATCTTCCTCATAAAAACTTTGTGCACCAAATTATTGCCTTAATGGCCAGTTTTACCATATAACGGGTGCGCCATATCGAGCTTCGGTATGAAAATATAGAATAACTTTGGAAAAAACAAAAATTCATGGAAAATGTTTTATGTTTATTTAGATTGATCCTTTACAATTCATTTGAGTTAGTTTTTGAATACAATATCGACCAAATGGCCACCTTTGTTCTTGATGGCAAAGAGTGTCCTTTTTCGAACATATCGTCCGATATATTAGCCATTTGGGTGCGAATACTCTCCTTGAGCTCTGTGATGGTCTTGGGCTTGCTCATGTACACTTTGCTCTTCAGATAACCCCACAAATCCGGCGAACCAGTCGATATCGCCTCTTTTTGAGACAACGCGTCCAGGGAATTTTCGCTGCAAAAACTCCATTGTATTGATTGCTGTGTGACATGGGGCCCCGTCCTGTTGAAACCAGAAGTTTTCTAGACCCTTTCGACGCATCTCCGGGCACACAATGTGCGCCAGCAAACACCGATATCGCTTGCCGTCGACTGTTTCGCCTTTTTTGAAGAAGTAAGGGCCGATGATGGTTGAGGCACAAACATGGCTCAAATTGTACTGAATTGACGTTTCCAAAACGTACCTACACAATGCAATCGCTTCACGAACGTCAAAGCTATTCAGTGTTTCTATACCGAAGCTCGATATGGCGCACCCTGTATGTATGTACTATATAGCTAGATGTATAATACAGTAAAATCGCGTTCCTCTAATTAGCTTCTAGACGTGTAAACCGCCTTCTTGAAAAATGTAAAATTACAAACTATCGATAGTCATAGCAAAGTATTGTGGAAGTGATGTTGAGAAGGGTGAAAGGTGCTCAAAGTAACCCTCAAGGAGCAATCAAGCAAACAGACATGCTACACAAGAAAAAAAGTAAGGACGTACGCACAACGAGCAGGAATTGCATCAAGGGCAGCATCAACTAAATAACAAAAGAAGCCGCATTTAACTGTAAACAGCGAGTCCAAGTGTGAAAGTTCACACCATCCCCTTATGCTACTTAAGCAGCAGCTAAGCATAAAAGAAGACAAAGTATGAAGAGAGTGCGATAAAGACAGAAATATAAAGGAAGCGCTAGAAAAAGAGAGACAGAGCGACGAACACAAACAGAATCATTGAAGAGCGCGTTGAAGTATAATTCCGTTGTATGCGTGTACTAACGTACTTGGGAAACGGAGGACTGCTTACGATTGTGTGTGCGCGTGTGTGTGAGGTAGTTGTCAACAAATAGAATCAAATCGCAATAAAATGAAATGAAATCCCTTAATACGAAATGTAAACAAAATGGTCACGTGTCGAAGATGCTCTCGTGCGCATACAGGACTCGCAGGACTTAAGCAACTACAGCAGTAAGAGACATAAATAAGCAACTGGACACACAAACATAACCAACTCCACTCAATACTCGCCTGCGTCTGGCTGGCTGGCTTGCTAACCTAACTGACCGTGCAGACTGACTGGCCAGACAGCCCGACGACATTGTATGTAATACGTATAAAACAAATAGAGCAAAAGCAGCAAAAGGATCAACAGCAGCCGGACAAATGTTCGCGTGAAAATAATAATAACGACTTACTGCAGATTGTTGCACAGAAGTTCTCGTCTCGTCATGTATTCGTGCTGCTTTTGTCCTACTTTGCAAAAAAAAAAGTGCTGCCTGCAGCAGAAAACAAACACAAATTGAAATGGAATGCAGAAAACAAGTCAAATATGTATTATACAAAAGGCAACACTGCACAGCAAGGACAATGACGAAGTTGTTACAGCAGAAAAGAAATGAGGACACTATACGATGCGTGTCTGTATTTGTATTCGTGTATCCTTGGCGCACGCTTGTCATGCACTAAAAACTTGGCAAGAAATCCTGTGCCTGTTGGTTTACTTGCCAGCTATGTATGGCTTCAATGGTGCATACTCGTAAGTAGTTAACTTCTCGTACATAGTGCGAAATGGGATCACCAACAGAGCTTTAGAGCTGAGATGCTCCGGCTTACAAGTTTTTTGTGCGTTAGGAGTTTAAGTGGAGTCTGTGTGCTTTGTAAAGTGCTAGTAAACGAGTAAACGAGAAAATATTATACATATTGAAGCTTACAGCATACAAACCATTCTTCAACTTTAAACAATCTAAATCATTAAGATTGCGTTTGACAGCTTTTGTAACAGACACCAAAGGTATAGTTTAAATGATCGGCTGAGTCTATGTCCTGGATGAAATTGCGCGGGGAAATCATCGCAGAAGAAGGTTTTCCAGAAGCAAATTTTTTACTGTGCTGCGATGGCAATAAACGTAAATCGGGACCCAGCTATTAGTTCAGCGCAGTTTGTAGATTTGTATTTTCCCGAGATGTTCACTCTCCCAGCGACTGGTCAGTGCGCTCTGTGTCCACCGATGCACACCTACACCAACGACATTCCTTACATCGCAACGTTATGTTTGTGTCATGCAAAAGTTCCCACATTTGGTGTCATTTGCGGAAATACAATGAGATTTCATAGATAAATGAATTTCCGACTTCTTAAAAATCTGCTTTGCAGAAGAATGCTCCACTTTTTTTAACTGAATCCCATTCTTACAGGGTGTCATGTATGTAGTTCCTTTTGTACGGAACCTGCATCAGCCGTCCACGCCACACCGTCAAACAATTTTGCGAGTTCGTATATGTTGAGCGACGCTTAGAGCTGACATTTAACAGTCATTGCATCCTGCCGGCCGGCAATATTTATGTTTGAAGATACAATATTCTCGAGCCCCAGCTGCGATGAATCGGGTATCGTGAGTGTATCCTTCAATTATGTACCACATGCTAAGTTATTCATGGTTATTTCAAGCCTGGACATGGATTCAAGGAGATTTAATGCCGCGAATCATATTGTACAATCAACGATAATAGTTTTATAGCATTGAGTAAAACAACTGCAAGCTCTCTAGGTTCCATTACCAAGGCTGACAAAAAACACATTCCTACTGGAAAATTTCCTTAACGGTTCAAATGTTTGAGGAGTACAGGAGTACAAAAACATCAACTAGTCCCTGAACTCCTGAATACTGCTCATTTACAGTGTTTTTGGCTCTCACTACCATGACGCAAGAAAAAGGAGCAAGAAAGGCGGGAGTTTGAGGATGTTGAGATGTTACGTGACAGAAATTAAGCTCGAAAATTCTATCAAAAGGTGAAGCGTCTGACTGAAGGTTTTAAACCCGGAGTAACTTTCTGTAAGGATGAAAATGGAAATCTGCTTACGGATGAACAGGAATCACTGAGATTATGGAGAAGTCATTTTCTAACCTACTCGGAGGCGATGAAGCACACAATTCCGCCGATAGAGAAATGACACCGGAACCACCAGTTAATGATGGCGCTATTGTAAAGCCACCGGACTATATCGAGGTCAACTCAGTTGTTAAAAAGCTGAAAAATAACAAAAAGGCAGGCTTTGATGGGCTGCCAGCTGAGTTATTTAAGACCGGCGGCAAAGAGTTGGTTAGGAGTATGCGTCCGATGAACGCACATCCAACTACCGCGAAAGTCTCCTTTCCATCGGATATAAGATTCTGTCGTATTGTGTAATAGGCTGAAGCCATATACGGATTCACTGATAGGACCATATCAGTGTGGCTTTAGACCTAAAAGGTCGACTAGTGACCAAATATTCACATTGCGCCAAATCTTGCAAAAGACCCGTGAGTTCAACAATGGTACTCACCACCTATTTGTCGACACGCTGTCTGCACTAGGTATCACGGCAAAGATTGTTCGTCTTTGTATGACGACGCTATCTAACACACAAAGCGTTGTCAGGGTGGGACCCCTTGATACCAAGAGAGGTTTCAGGCAGGGCGATGCTTTGTCGTGAGATTTTTTCAATCTTCTGATGGAAAATATCATACGCCAGTGCTTGTACATACAGAGTATGTCGGGCTCGATATGCCAAAAGGAAATGATGCTGCTCGCTTACGCCGATGAAATCGATATCATCGGCACGAAGGAAGGGCGAGTCAGCAAGGCGTTCTCAGAGATTGAAAAACAGTCTCGGCTCATGGGTCTAGCGGTGAATGAGAACAAGACGAAGTACTTGGTGTCTTCTCGCACTCCGTCATCGCGTCTTGGACGGTCAATGACGATGGAGAATATCAACTTCAATGTTGAAGAAAACTTCGTATATCTTCCAAAATAACAAACAACAACATCAGCCTTGAGATCAGGCGAAGAATCACGCTTACAAACATATGCTTTTATGCACAGGACTATGGAGGCTGGCGCGTTTTCCTAAATGCGGCCGTGACCGAAAGTCGGTTGACTGCCATTTAAGTAAGTAAGATAAAGAAAAAAATTAACGAAAACAAAATCTTAGGCTTTACATCCTAATTGTATTAAGCTACAACAAACAAAAAGTGCAATAAAAAAAAACTCAGTTTTCAGTAATCCTATTTAAGTACCTCACAGTGGAAAGAACGATTTATGAACATAAAATGCAATTCACTGCAGTCTCCACCACACCAGACACTCTCCAATCCAATATCTTATAATTTTGTTGCGGAATCTTACGCTGTAGTTGTTTTTATTATTATTTCTTGTAATAAGTGTGTATAACTCTTGCAAAAGCACATAAAACTGCACATAATCCCTTAGTTGCTGTAATAGTGTCATATGAGAAACAACCAACAGCATCATAGACTCACTTAACTCCATCGAGTAACTCAACTTCGTCGCCGTCTTAGCGCCCAAAAGTAAAGTAAATGAAGTGTGACGCTTTGTTTTCCTTTGATTTAGTTTTATGAGTCTACATCGGATGTAATTGAATTATGCAAGTTGGCGCCAACTCCGACCGGCAACAGACGACTTTATTAGCATTCGATTATGGGAGCGGACGTCCGTCGGCAAGGACGATGACGTCGTGGATGGTAGTGCTCCACATACAAATCCTAAAAGCATCAGCATCATCATGATGACGATGATGATGGCGAAAAGTTTGCACTGTGGCAGCGACAGCTCGGAACGAAACGAGCTACACCAGACCAGACCGTGGCACTTTTGTGCTTCAGCAATGCGTAAGTGTATGTGTATCTGATAGACAGACGTCCTACTAGCCAGGCAGTCAGTCATGCAAGCAGGATTCATACATGGTTACGCTTTTTAGCAATGATATTTGAATTTTAGATGCTTAATGCTGGTGTATATGTACATACACAGCCATATGCACACACACACACGCAACACATAGGAAAAAGCGAGCAAATGAGTTGGAAAATATGTCTGCGGTTTGCCATAAAACGCACAGACTATATAAACAACTGCAACAACGCACATTTGCCATAAAATCCAATAACTTAATAAAGCGAAAAATTTACTGATAACAAGCCAATGCATGATTGAATGCCTGTATCGATCCTAATTTGAAATTCATTCCAGAAATTATGCAGTTGTTGTGCGAGGACATTTTGAATGTTACAGCTGTTTATATTATTAGCTAGTCTGACTGACAACTGCAGTGATTAATTGAGTTACTCAAATTTGAAATTGGAAATATGTCATTTTAAATCAGTAGAAGAGCGCAGCGCAAATACTTTGACCATTAAAACAATTGAAACTTTTAGAGACGTAATTAGTTTTCCACATAAGTTGGAAATATGATAGAAATGTTGCATGTATTTATAAATTTAACGAAAAACATGAAATTCGCAAATAGTCATTGGTTCTATCAACTTAGCTGAAACCCATTTCGCTATTGTCAAAGTGAATAAATCAGATTTTGCGAAACAGCCGCATAACAAATTAAATATAGTTGACCAACAGTGCATCAAAAGGTTTCTTGCTCTCTCTCACTCTTTCTAAAATGATGTGCAGCGACCTCATTAATCGCTTTCCAGTGATACAGTGTCCACACAAAAAGAGTTTTTATGAAAAATTTAAGGAACATTTTTTGAATTGAAACTTCTTTACGGGGGCTAAATTTTAAAGTTTTGAAGTCAAAAAAGGGGTATCCCGCGAGAGGAGAAACGTTGAGTGATCAAAATGTAAGAGAAGGGGAAATTCTACACTCTTTCATATTCATATGATGTAGATATAATTCTTGAATTTGGCTTAAAAAATTTCCTATAATTCTCATATGAGATTTCAATGTATATGTTGCCCAAAATCCATTAGCTTTACTATTAAATTTTCTAAAAGAGAGTAGTATTTGACCATGACAAATCGTCCGACAAAGTCAACAACAAAATATGGAACAACGATAGACTCTACATTTACACGATATTTAAACACGGTAGCCAGACAGTCTCTGGAACCGGTGTGGTAGAGCCATTTGAAGTTACAGATGGGCAGTTTTCTATTCTTAAAGAAAAAGTTATTTGAACTGCTCAATAGTTCCAATGCCCTCTTAATAGAGATCGTCCAATACAGGTGAAATTCTTCTAAAAGTATTTTTTCAAATGATTTAGAGAACGTTACAAGCAGCCTTCCGGTTTATTCAGTTTTCAAAGCATAATTACTTCGGCATATTTCCTATTTCCATTGAATCGGGAAGTAGTCTAGTCTAAGCATAGCATTGAATATGTATGTGAGCAATCTTATACATTTTTCAGGAAAGTTCTTAATAGTGACTCCATTAATTTTATCATATCCTGAAGATTGTTTAAGGTTTAAAGTCTTTATCTCAGCATGTACTTTTGGGTAACGTATTGATAAACTCATCTGACAAGGCGAGTCAGAAACTGTCTCTGCATCGAATTCTGAATTTGATTCAAACACAGAGTGTATGGTGCTTCGCAAATGCTTCTGTTTTTTTTATCATTACCTCTGCAACGTGGCCCGTTATTCTTCTCTTCAATTCAAAAAAGGTTTTGAGATAATCCAGAGTAAACAAGAAAAACCAATAGGTCTTGTATTTTTCGGGGATCTGTCGGCCATCATATTGGATTACTGGTTGAAAGATTTTAGTTATTTTAAATAATGCATTTGTAGAGCTCGCTACCTTATGTGATTACCTAGACCTTTGAAACAGCATATTTAAGTTTTCCAGTTTGAAGATATATCTTGGTGGTAAGTACACGGCCACTATGGATATTTTGATATGAATACATTGATTTGTATAACAGCAGCTTTGATGTTTAATACGATTTGAGCGATTTTTTAAAAAATGAACATAATTTTGTATACAAATGCTTATGAAAATTGACATGAGCTATCACTAATCAGTTAGCGACTAGTTCTGCTGAATGAGCACATTATATAAAGGGGCTCCGAAAGTCAAACCTTTTTTGAATTCGCGTCCTACAATTTCCTTATGCTATGCCTTTTTCTATCCATAAAGTCTGGTGAAATACATTCCTTATTACATAAAGCTATACCACAATCTATCACTATTGAACACAAAATTTTATGTTTCCATTTATTACAAAAGCTTTGTAGAGTATACTAAAATGTCACGTATTGGCAGCATTCCGAAACATGATCTTTTGAAAGCAAAATAAACAAAATATTGCTTTTGAATATTTTTTGTATGACCACAGTTTCCCTACTAATACACAATTAAGTCAAGCAAAGCAAAGTATTGAAAATTATGCCATGCGTACAGTCGGAATATACAATTGTTTCTGTTTCAGGTTTATTAATTCGAACCATCTCTCAAAATTTGTACATTTCTACAACAACAGAAACTGTAATCAATCTACAGTCACTTGTGCCGAATAATTTGGTATGCTAACCCGAAACCTTGTCATAGAAATTGTCATAGGCTGCCGTTGCTGAAGTCACGTAAGTCTGGCATTCAATTATGCAGACGGACTGTGCAAAATTGAAGTAGAGTACAAAGCGGATGCATTTTATGTCAATTGCCAACATGGATGCTGCATGCCATCGCAAATACAACACCTCAACGCCTACCAGCTTTCGCTTCAATTGTTACGAAATATGAATTTCTTGAAAATCATTTCGACTTTCTGAATTTAAGCGATTCAACATTTCAATTTGAGCGAAACAAAATGAGTAAATCTTTGGTATTCCATAAAAAGCCATGAATTCAGATTTCGAAAACTACTAATAAATAAAGCATCGAAATGAAAAGGTTAAGTAAAATAATTAGGCCTAGAATTACCGAATTCAACTTTAAATGATAAAACGAGTTACGTACGGACGTATAAATATCGACGGTTATTATAAAACCTAAGCAAACAGCGATGTACACTGAAAATGCCTCCAAACCTCCTCCAATATTCTTGTTTAACGTTAGCGACATAAGTGGTACGCTTAATTATCTCTCTTCAAAAATAAGTACGGATGAATTTAGCTATAAGACTCAAAGATACGAGGATGTAGGGTCAAGACAGTCAATAGGTATAGGACACTTGTAAACATTTTAAGAGATGATAAAGTTAGGTTCCATATGTTTCAACTTGAACAAGAATGAATATTTAGAGTTGCTGTAAAGAACTTGCACTCATCTACCCTTTGCTCAGAAATACAAACTGAGCTTGAGCTGCTTGGCTTTAAAGTTAGAGGAGCACTCGAAACCAACATCCGAAGCCGCATTACCAAGGAACCTCTGATCTCGAAACAGATAACAAAAACACGGAAGTATATAAAATAAAACACATTGGCAACGCGTTGGTTTACAAGGAACCAAGACATAACTGCAAGGAAACAACAGCAACCCTAACGTTCCTCAGCCAAACTTTGCTCCATCAAATAGATCCGATTAAACAATTCTTACAAATTATCAAGCAACCTCCTTGCAATGATCATGTCGCTTGTCAACAAGCTATGTAAGTGGATGCCGTATGGAATGCTAATGGGCTCTCCAATCACATAAATGATATAAACGTTTTTATAAGTCAAATAAAAATTATACCCGGATGGCAGGACACAGGGTGCAGCTACAGTAATTGTGAAGTACAAAATGTGGGATAACACTACAGAAAACGCCATCCAAGCTAGTGATACGAGTTTATTTCATGAATACGAAGGTGTGTTTCAAAGTCTTGGCTCAACATTTATGGTTGGAGGTGACTATAATGCGAAACATCACTGGTGGGGCTCGAGACTAATAAATTTTAAAGGCGGTCAACTATATAAGTGCTTAAACGACAACTGATTTAAAACTCTATCAACAGGAAAACCAACTTACAGACCATCAGATAACAGAAAAATTCCCTGACATACTAGACTTTGTTGTCTAAACAGAATTGAATCAAGAACACTTGCATATATCTGAAAGTTTCGATTTAAGCTCCGACCACTCGCCGTTTATAGTTACATATGGTATGGCTAAAGTGGATAGAACACATAAAAGCGAAAAAAGGTATTCGCTGATCGGTCGTAAATCCCAACTAAGCCTCGAAAACAAAAAATGTAAAAACAGCAATTGTTCGAAATTTGTAAAAGTGTTGTTTTTACAAAAATGTTTTATATTAAAGTTTTGTTTTTTTTTTGCAAATTGATAGAAAGATAGGGTTTTCAACGGATTAAATTTGTATTTTAACTATTTTATAGACTTTTTACACTTTAATGCAATTTGGAGCCAAACAAAACTGGTTAAATGACTCTTCAGAAACACCATCAAATTGAAATGCATGCGAAATTGAGGCTAAAGCGATTGCAGGAACATAACCGCTTTTATATTATTTTCAAACAAAATGTAGCAAAGCAACACACATAGCTTCTGCCTTTGCTATAGAATTATATGTGAAAGCATTTCTTTATTATTATTTTTTTTTTTTTTTTTTTTGTAATAGATTTAAAATTGTATTTTCGTTTTCGGGCAGTTTTTATACCTACATAGCCACACATATAAGTATCGTAGCAGCTGCTCACGTGCCATATATGTACGTGATGAAAATTTTACGGAAATCTATAAAAATTATTTTCTGTCTATTATACAATAATAGACGCAACATCTAAATTTATCTCTGCTTATTAGTGTCAAATAAATGTTTCATCTAACATATTGGCTACCAACGATTTGCAATAGTTTGTGAGTTAGGTTGAACACAACGCAGTCGACATTGCTACCAAACTATCAAGACTAATTTTGTTAATAGCTCATTAAGTATGATAGTGTGTGTGTGTGAAGTCTATGCCCCATTTCAATTCATCACCATCGCCCCAAACCATTGCTCCATTCGCACATTTCACGCTATTTAGCAACACTCCACAGTCCATTTGGCCAAACTGACCACTCAAAATTGCTGCTGCTGCTGGCCATTCTATTCAGTCAGACAGTCAGTGTTACATGACTTTTCATGCTTCTGTGTCTGTCCATATGTCAAATGTCGTCAAAGGTCTGCGTGGTCAATTATAATTAGCCGCACTCTTTTGGTTTTTATTGCCCAAACGATTAGCGCGAAAATATTAGCGAAGCCGTAGCACTTGCAACAACACTTCGCCAGTTGACCCCTTTTGTCGTTGTTTGAGAAAATCAATAGCATTCAAACTCGGTCGACCGCAGGTCAATTGGGTTAATGCGAAAACTAACCCAACCCAAGCCAATGGAAATTAGTTGTAGTTGTTCGTAGAACATTCGATGAAATATGAATTATTGTTTCTTCATTTGATGTTTATTGCTTTTGTACCAGGGAGCGGCCGGCTGCATGAAATATTAGTATTTTTCTTTAAAGCTAATATAAGCCTATAATTTGGAAATAAAACACGGTGATATTTCTACAGCTTAAACACATCACTGCAAATTAAAAGATGGTTAGACTTGTTCTCTAGAATCGTCAAATGTTTAATGTAACCAAATGAGTAGTAGTCGTCTTTGCCCATCTTGCACCATTTTCCAGAAGTTTAAACAATTAAAGTTATTAGATTTCTGACAATTTAAACCATGATTTGCAAAATATAGGCATAGCTAGTCTTGAAATCAAAAAAAAAGTATAATAATTGGTAATTAATTTAAAGAATAATTTAGACACTCACTAGACAGGGTGTTTCCAGTTCGTACAAACAGGCAAGAGAAGGCATGGCAGACCCCATAAAGTACACAAATTCTTAAACAACATTAAACATTAAAGTTCGAAAAAATGAAGCACTACTAGAAAAATCAACGGCTTTTTCATATTTTATTTTTGATACTGCCGACTCTAATAGGACTGAAAATCCTGCGAAGAATCTTTCTCTCACAGACTTCCAACGCTGTTTCATCCGACTCAATCACGGTCCATGCCTCTGAGAGAGGGCTTCACTTCTTTTTGGGCTAGCTTAGCCCAAAAAAGCATATTTTTGCAAGCGTGATCTCCAGGCTGATGATGTTGTTGCTGGCTATCTCGGATCCAAGATAGACGTAGTTTTCTACAACACTGAAGTTGAAATTCTCCATCGTCACTGACCTGGACGGTCCTGACGCGATGACGGAGTGCGAGAAGACACCAAGTACTTCGTCTTGTCCTCATTCATCGCTAGACTCATGAACCGAGAATGTTTTTCAATCTCTGGAATGCCTTGCTGACTCGCCGTTCCTGCGTGCCGATGATATCGATATCATCGGCGTACGAGAGCTGCACCACTTCCTTTTGGAAGATCGAGCGTAGATAAATTCCATCAGAAGATTGAAAAATTCGCACAACAGCTCATCGCCCTGCCTGAAACCTCTTTTGGTATCAAAGATCTCGGAGAGGTTTTTCCCCACCCTGACAACGCTTTGTGTGTGATCTAGCGTCGTCATGCAAAGACGAACGATCTTTGCCGGCATACCTAGTGCAGACAGTGCTTCGAAAAACTTCGATCGTATCGCCGTGTCGAAAGCGGCTTTATAATCGACCAATAGGTGGTGAGTGTCTTTGTTAAACTCACGTCCTATCAGTGAATCCGTATATGGCTTCAGCCTATTACACAATACGCGCGACAGAATCTTATATTCGATGAAAAGAAGTCTTAATCCGCGGTAGTTGGTGCAAACAGTGGAGTATCCTTTCTTAAAGACAGAACACAGAACACTGAGATTCCAGTCATTGGGTATGCGTTCATCGGACCATATCTTAGTGCATACTCCTAACCAACTCTTCGCCGACGGTCTTAAATAACTCGCAAATGTAATGTATTATTGTCCGCAGCAGAGCTCTCTGCTCGTGGATTTGTAGGAATAGTTGCGTACAAGTGGAAGTTACTCACAATTTCATTCATAATCGCAGCAACTCTTTGTCAGATGTGAATAAGATTTCATAGAGCCATATGCAAAGTTCATTCGTAGATATAAATATGATCCACTGGAGATATGTGTTGTGCTAAAATATTAGCAATACCGAAGCATTGCCGGGTACACAAGTATTCATTAAAATTTGTAATTTCTATTTTAATTTAAAACTGCTTAGGACTTTATTTTAATGACTTTTCTTTTTGGTGTTTGCTTTTAATAAATAGTAATTTAAAAAAAAATTCTACCACAAAAAAGTCTGGCGCCTCGAAATATGTCATGTCCTGCAGTGACTTCAATTTGGAAGCATGCACAAACAGCTCAGCTCGTCAACATCATGTAACTGCTCATGGATATATGTATATGGAAAGCGCACGGAAACTACAAGAATAATTGCTTAATTTGATTACGTGCTGCTGTTAAAATCAGAACAGGAAATTGGCACATGCACTCACAGGAAGGCACACACACACACACACACACAGATGTCTTTTAGCAATAGACATGCATGTATAGGTGAGCTCATATGTGCGCCATTTTGAAACGCTCTCATGATTTGGTGTGAATCAGCACAAGTCGACACGACTTGGCTACAGTTTACAATGAAAGTGTTTGCGTGGCATTGTTTAATGTTGCCTCAATGGCTCGAACGATCCGAACAACAACAAAATTTATGTTTTGGCCGAACACATCGATACAAACAAAAGCCAAAGCTCAACAGCGCCTTAATATTGTATAATGGTATAGAATGTTGCCTCTATCGTGTACGGTGACAAAGTCTTAAAGGCAAAGTGGTAATGGAAAGCCAGACGCTGCAGCTAGTCAAGTTTCGTAAACGTAATAATTAACATTACCGAAAACACGCTCAATTAGAGGCTTGTAAAATCGAAGCACGCCCGGCAAGAAGGCAGAAGGATGCATGCAAAACGGTAAGGTAGTGCCAGGCGAGGAAGGGTTGGCCTTTCCATTTCCTAGTCGATTCAAAACTCCTCTCTGTGCTGTAATGTCTTAATTAACTGCTGCTGTTGTTTGCTACACTCAGCAAAATGCTGTGCTGCCAACTAAGCGAAGCGAACGAGCAGGACATGCAAACGAAGCGATTGAATTATTTGCGCCTCTCATGTCTATTATTTATGATTTGCAATTATTTTGGCGAACGCGACACGACGCGAGCTAGGTTCCACTTATCTGATCTGGGATAAAGTGCACACACACACACACACATACACACATACTAGCTAATGCAATTTCTCGGCGCGCATTGTTCTGTGTACCCGGCATATACCCCCTTACTATCGTCGTTGTTTGCCATGGCGCCAGACGAAAGTGTTTGAGAGACAAATAGCATGAGGCGCTCGAGAAAGAGTTTCCCCCAAAAGGGGCTGTTGTTGTATTTTGTGGTGTCAGCGACAGAGTTGCCTGCGCTTTTTTTCTTTTTGGTGTCCTGTATATGTATTCTATGTGTATGTGTGTTTGTATGTAAACGCGCTTTACATGTCACTTGGCCATAAAAAGTTCATGTCTGACATGAACAGAAAACGCGCGCGCGCTACACAAGAAAAGGACTAAAAAAAAGCGGAAACGGAAGTGGCAGGGAGTATGAGCGCGTATAATTTGCATACACACACATATTTTTGCGAGTGGATAACAACTTAATTTAGATACATTTGAATGGCGGAGTTGCACGTTGTTCTTTGCGTTGTGCGAGACAATGATAAAAAAAATATTTAAAAAACCAAAAACCCTTAGCAGACAGCCAAAAGCATGCGTTCAGTTCTCTGTTCATAAAAAAGTAGTACGAATGTGTCTATGAAAGTTTTCCAAGGAATTTAATAAAGATGAATGGCGTGAAAAACAGTAGTGCTACAAAGTAATAGTAAAAAAGTTAAAAAAAACTTGTAAAATGATAGAACCAAAACGTAAATACGCTGCTCACCAATCCAGTTTATTATATATAAAGCGTAAAGTGGGATAAATATATATATTTGAACATGTCAAACATTTATCTTATTAAATTGCAAATAGTTTCAAATATTTAGAAATTGTTACAAAAATAAACTCACATTATTATTACCGTCTGAACCTGCCTCAAATGTTACTGCGTTTAAGCGAGAGATATAACTGCAATTAGCTAATCACGATTTTCTAAGATTAAGAGCATACAATGGATTTGGTACATTATGAAAATTAAAAATTATGTTTTAAAGTCTGAAGAACTAGACGGACATGTTTAGATCGATAAGCCTCGTTAAGCTATAAAAAAGAATTAAAAAATGTTCGCTCGTATAAACTAGGTAATAAAAAAACCACTGTTGTGTGGGAACAATAATTTTTTCATGACATTTTGATGTAACGTTCTTAAAATCTGCCCGCCTTACTGTACCAGAAAACTAAAATCGAGCATGATCTACTCCACTCCAGATAAGCTGTATTTTCTCAATAGATAGATTTGATGCTCTTTGAACCTATGTCTTATATTTTAATACGCAAATATTTTTAGCTGAGCAGGGAATGAGAAATGTGCAATGTTTTGACATTCAAAAGTATATTCAGATGGGCCGAGAGATGAATCTCTACATCGACCTAACATTTAATACTTATCAAGAATAAAAATAATTCTGTTTCATTTCGTCTAGCTGATCTTAAATGTATAAATTTTTTGATCTCTCCGATGGCTTCTTGAATGATAACAAACATTCAAACAAAATGTTAATATCTGACTCACACTATACGTAAAGGGTATGGAAACACTTAGCTGTGTAGCCATTCACATACGTACATACAAATTTATATGGAAAATCTATACTCGACTGTTTGCTGTTGGTAGCCGAATCTTGAATTGCGAACTTTTCTCACATTTCAGTTTAAACTCTCAAAAAAACAAATCATTTAAATAGGAATTAGTATTGTCAATCACCATTAACACAATTTTAACTTAATTGACATTTTGTTTCAATCTCGAACGATTTAATGTTTCATTGGCTGCAAACTGTTATAGCTTAGGAAAAGTTAGAAAAATTCAGCAATGGATTTTCTGTGTTGAAAATTTATAGCTTTAGTCTAACTTAATACAGAAAAAAGTCTTTAAATATAATTCGAAACTATTTTGCTCATAGTAAAAAATTGGGAATGCTCCACAACATTATTCATCAAATCATAATATTTTTCCAATATGTATTTCACAATTGCACTACACAGATATATCTATATTACAATTTGCGACATTAATTGAAAAGAACTTTGGAATATTTCGATCCGCTCCGTTGCACAGTTTAGCATTCTGGTAACTCAAGGCAACGTGCCAATCTGCACTCTCGAAGGAGCAGAAATAGTCAGAGTTAAAATGTTCGAGCGTTGCAATCATGGCTGAGTGCGTTTCACAGCACATCGATGGATGATAAAGCGAACGAACACCAATTGAAAATGTTGCTAGGACGACAACAATTTGATGTCGTTAGTCACAAGACGGATAGTAGCAGGAGCAGCAATAAATGTATCTGAAAATCGTTACTCTTAGGCGTGTAGCCAACTCGTGCTAACGAAACGATGCGCTGATAGCCAATTAGAAATTCTCTTTTTCGAGAGTGAATAAACTGTATACAATTAAGCTTGCAAATTGGTTTGCTGCACGTAAAACAAAAAAAATTCACAGATACATCTACAAAAAGTTTAAAAGCAGTCAGAAATTAAGTCCGCAGTTGCAATAAAAATTATTACAGAAATTAAATTAAGTGATTTTCCATTTGGAATTTTTTGTCGCCGCTTTAGTTTCATTTGACTTTGCGAAATTAAATTCGCATGGCGCCGACTGAGAGGCCACCGTCAGCCATTTTACTGCGCAACGCCATTGAAGAACTAATTTTAAAGTGTGCAACTTTCAACAGTTTAAACCGACAACGTCACTTCCTGTCGACATAGCCATTGCAACGTGGCTGTGGCATCCAAGCGCTGGCCCACAAAGCGCTTTGTGAAAAACTCCAGTGACTGAGTGAAAAACTTTTTACCAACTAGGCAGCCAGGCCAGGCAGCCAGTTACAGTCAGACGTCGCAGCAACTTTTGCAACGCTGTGAGTTTATTACCAAGAGCGAAGTATGCCGCTGAACGTACATTACCGCTTTTCTTCCCCTACTACCATGCTAACAAGTTTTGGCCGAGTTTTCTGTAAATGGTCAAAGGCAGTTTTAACGCATTCAGACACGTTGAAAATGCTTTTACGATCGCATATAAGTTAGTATAGTATTTGCTTCTATATACTATATGTGACACTCCACATAGGAAGTCAACACTTATTGAACTCAAATTATATGATTTAAACAAATTTTATTACTTCTCATTCATCATTTTTATACCATGTTCTCATGAGTGTGGAAATATATGTAACAACCAAAAGGAGCTAACGGAGACCCAATGCCGTCTGGCTGTCCTTTAAATATCGACAACTTGAGACTAAACGAGATAGTTGCTTCAAGTTTGGATATTTAGATTCCCCTATTCCCTCTTCAGATAACTAGTATTCAATGGTCCTCCATAAGTTTTTTCTTCCAATAAATTATACTACCCGAATTCAGAGTGTTTTTTTGCCAGAGTATTTTTCCAGGGTAATTTTTTTGGGGTTTGGCCACATAATGAAATGGCATGCGTAATTTTCTAGTGGATCGTATTCCTTCAAACGTCCCTTACCATTTATTTTACATAGTTCTTAAAATATAATGAATTGCGTTATTATCTTCTCTGAACGGCGTAACATGACGCAGTTTTCCATAAAATTTTATTTCTTCCGCTCCAAATCTTAATCAACTTTGGCAACTTCGAATTCATTTAATCTTGCCTTAGATCATATGTGATTAAATGCAAGGAATTGGTTATTTGTGTAAAATATTACATTTACTTTTCAATGAACTTGCATATTTGCAGTCGATTTGAAAACGCAAAAATTTTACGATTTTGCGATCTTCAGATTTTTTCGTTTTAAAAAGTAATCGATTGCAAAAATGGGAGCACGACTGATTATCTTCATGTCAAAGAGAAATATAATAGTCAATACCATATAACCAATTAACGGTAATATTACAACAGCACAACGGTAATATTACAACAGCACAACGGTATATCCCCGCTCTCTGTCATAGTATTTATTACAAGGGTTGCTACATATATTTCTAGCCTAACCATGAAAAAACGGTAATTTATAAGAAAAAATCGCTTTATTGTTATTCAAAATATTCACCATTAAGATCGATACACTTTTTGACGCACCTCGCATGAATTTCTTCGGCATTTGCTTGAACCAATCGACTCGAGCCTTCTTTTGAGTGATTGTTAAATTATGCGGTATCCAACGTGAACAAACCTTTCTGACGACCAAATGTTCATGTAATATTGTATGTATTCTAGGCATACTAATGCCCAGGGATGTCTCAATCTCACGGTATATTAGTTCACACACAGCATCGATGTTTTCTGGCACAACGACCGATTTTGGACGACCTTCACGAAAATCGTCGGTGAGCGAACAGCGGCCACGATTAAATTCCTTGTACCAGTTTTTCACAGTGGCCAAGGATGGAGCTTCATCACCAAAAGTTGATTTAAGTTGATTGGTGCACCCTTGTCTTGATAATCCACGTCGAAAATCGTAATAAATCATCGCACGAAAATGTTGACGGTTTAATTCCATTTTTAGGCCGAGATGAATTTTTCAGGTGCCTTTAAAGAATCCAAATGGTGCTCGTACGTCAAAGTGTTCACAGTAAGTTAGGCCTAAAAAATGTCAAACTTTACGATGGAGACGTCAAGTTGCATACGGCAACATGATTTGTTGCTCAAGCTAGAAATATATGTAGCAACCCACGTAACACTTGATTTCTTCCTCAGCTTCTTACATCCTGCACTCCAACTAAAGAATGAGCTCGGTTTAAAAACAAGACCAACCCCTAGCAACAACATCAAAACATCACCATGGATGGAAAAATAATTACAAATACGAAGACTATGATATAGAACCTTTAAGTTTGGACATTAAGACTCTATTCTACTCTATCTCAACTCTCTGTTCCTATTGCCTCTTCAGATATCTAGCATTCAATAAACCCATTTGTTGAACGCCAAATTTAATGTGTCTTACATCAATCCTAACAAAGTATTCCATATAGGTGCAGATCGGACCTATAAAAGAAGTAGCTCTCATACAAACCAAACACCACAATCTAAGTTTTTATTTGAAGTCAATTTTGTCATGGAATCATCTATATACCTGACTATATACATGCGTATGCGCTGCTGGCCAAATGACTGCTGGCCGATGTGAAGCGGAATAGTTGAAAGTGACAAGTCTCGTTGGTTAGCTTGTCGTCTCCGTTGTCAATGTAATAATGCAACGAAGTGGTATGTAGGGGAGTTATGCTATTATTAAAGCAGCGGAAAACCAACAGCTTTCACCAACAAAGGTGTTTGTGCTGTTTATCAGTTTTTCCTAGGCGGTGCTTTGTAAACATTTTTAAAAGCATTTTTGATTAGATTTTATATCAAGCAACCAACACAAAGCAGCGCAGGAGATTTCCACAAGTTTTCTAAGCTAAGGAAATACGAAGTCTTCACTCGCCACTGCTTTTAAGATATTTTAAGATTCAGATTTTTACTTAATTAAGCAAAGAGTTTGCATTTAGCAACTAGCTTAAGTGGGTGGTAGGTTGTGGTTGCTCAATACTGCGTGGTCGGTTGGACAAGCGTTTGTTCGAATAGTTGACAAACTGCACTGCGTTTCTACAATTAAAATTAGTAATCCTACGAAATGCCAAAACAACTACAAGTATAGCAGCTTAAAAATACACTTGACCATGAAGTTTTTGTTTAAAAAGCTAAATACTGCAGTGCACCAAAGGCATTGCAAGAAGGGTCAGTCATTTGAAAAGCTGTCAAAGAATAATACTACTTTTATATGCATAAACACAAAGATAAAGGATAAAGGACAGGCCGACAGACTGACAGGATAGACATGAGTTTAGTATACTTTGTGGCCGCAATATTGAACAATCCAATTGAATGCAAATTTTCAGAAAATTGCTTATTTGATGCACGTGGGAAGTGCACAGCTGTTGACTGTCTTAGTTTTTAGTCCTTTGAATTCACTCGCTTACCAGAGGGAAATAGACTATCAATTTGTGTGTTGACAGCAAATTGTAAGCGCCCTAAAAAAGGGTAAATAAATGTTATGAGCAAATGTCATTGACCGATTTGCTATTATGGTTACCGCATTTACAAACAATTGACGGAAAGCCATAATAGTCTGGCATTATAAATTATGAGTATGTATATATCTACCCATTTGTGGTTGCATCTGTTTTATCATATGTTCTAATTATAGTCGTCATATTAGTTTCAGGCTTATATATATACAAAATAATTTGATATTCACAATAAAGTCCTTTAGGCAATTTATCAGTTGCAACTTTTAAACGCTTTACATTTTAAAGCTGACAAAAACATGTGAAGCCTTTGTCTATTTTCGTATATATTTGTTAGAAACTAAATTTCGAATGTGGATTTTATCAAAATCCAAAAAAGCGTTTTTAAGGGCGGGGTAGGGTGCATGCATAATATGTGAAGAATATTGTGTCAATATTCCAAGTCGATCGCAGCAAAATAGACGATGTTTTGAGTATTTTTATTCCGATTTTTTTAGTGTTCTAAACTTTAAAGCGTTTTTCCCACAACTCAGGTTTTCAAAGTATTTCGGTAAATATTATATGAAGCAACCTATATATTTTTTTTTTCAAATTTGTTAATTTTTTTTTATTTTACAATAACATCGCGTTTTTCACTTCAAAGTGTTTTCAAAAAGTGAAAATTCTAAATTTCGCAAAAAAAAACTACCCGCGTTAACTGAGGAATGCGATTATCTAACGAAATATTGTTGATCTTTTAATTTCAGATGATCCAGCAGCGAGTTATGAGGAGCGCCGTAATTCCAAAAAATATTTTTTCTGTTTCTGTTTGTTTGTCGTCAAACCGGCTGAACCGATTTTGATAGACTTTCACTTGACAGATAGATGACTTTCCACAAAGTCATAATATTAAATATTTCGTATCTTAGCAACTATTATAATATCTATAATATTTAATTTTTGACAAAAAAATACTAAGCATTGCTGAATACGTTTGTTTAAAAACCATACTCCTCATATACCGACAAAGTTATGCTCGTGGACAAGGACAAGATCGGCGGGCTTCATTTGTCCTGTCAAAAGTGTGTTGCACTCGAAGGGGAGTTTACGCGCATGTTTAACATAGTGCGTAGCAGCGTGACGTCCATAAACAAGACGGTCAAGCAACTCTCCGCTGAGCTTGATAAGCATATGGACCTTTTTCTGAAATATGATTTTCAACAATCGCCAACGAGGAAGAAGACCACAGTTAACCGCCAGCTAGAACTGCTAAAACCTACGCAAGCAACTTAGCCTTCACCGACCTCCCCATTAATATTGTTGGGTAACTCACCAATCTTGCTAGAGCCATCGACTGGTGAGTCATATGTGGTATTACTCGATAGTGCCCCTAAATGGACTGAACCGCTTGGAACGGTTTATTCACCGGCACCCTCAGTCTCGTAACAGCCTAGTCTTACGCTGAATGTAAGCAATGTTGAACCTACAACATTTATGCCGCCAACAAATCGTACAGTAACCCCAAACATAAAGGCTCTGCCGAGAACATCTGCTGTCGTAATAAAAAAATCATTGTCAATTGTGGCACCCCGTAACTCCGATCTGACATCGAAAAACATCGCAGTAGAAAAATTTAATTTCAAATATTCTAGAGATATTGCTTCATTCAAACTGAGTCTACCTTTGGAGCATTTCGAATTATTTTGTAATGCTAAATTCTGGCCAGAATAAACTTTGGTAAAGGAATACTTACCGAAAAATGGATGTTCATCTTCGCGTCGTGTTGACGATTCGACACGTCCGCCTGCGCGAACTTTAGCTTCTAAGAATTTAAACTAATTTGTCCTCTTTTTATAAATTATCAAAATGCAAGAAGCCCGAAGAGCAAATTACTTGATTTATATCTTAAAAGCACTGATTTTGATGCTTATATTCCTATTTTAAGAACCCAACATTTTAAACGCAGAAATTTTGTGTGATAACTTTACAACATATCGAAAAGATCGTTGCATTCGTAAAAGTGGTGAGGTGCTTATATCTATTAAATCCACTTTTATAGCTGAAGAGTTTCAGAATATTTTCCAGTCGAATACTCAGTTTATTATTATTATTTAAACACCAGATTTAGTTAACATATTATGTTGTTAATTTTGCATTAAATAAATAAATAAAACTATCAACTTAAACATTGTTTGTACTGTTTTCTACTTGAGTGCTTCTCTACGCTCATTTCATTGGGGCACACATCTTCGTTAGTAACAGAGCCAGGCATAATGTTTATAGAATTTTTTGGATGAAGAAACAGATCATAAGTCTGTGTAAAAGCTTTGTGCAGAAGTTGGCCGAACACTCAGTTAGAAGACTCAAATGACATCACAAGATTGATCGCATTTCCCCCCTCTATTTACCCTTTTCCTTTAATTTAAACCAAATATTACATACAATATGTACATTTTTGAATCCTAGTTACGTCGTATCACAGAATGCAATGATTGTCGCTCAAGAAAGAGATTTTCAAAAAACTTTATTTGTGAAAGAAAAACATGTCTATGCTGAATTATAGTTTGAATTGCTAGAGTTTCATTAATTCATAAATACCTCTCATCGCCAATATTAAATACCTTCCAAAATATATGAAAAAATTAATTTGCTGAGTCCTTCAATCATGAACCGTATTATATCGGGAAATAGTGCAGCGAATAAATCACGGAGAACGAGTCATTTGATGCCGCTCAATTATTTTCATCATGTAGATCCTTGCTCTCTATGGTTTGTCTCCATAAAATTTTTATTGGTGAGCGACTGTTTTGTCATGTAGTTGCTATCAATAAATAAATAAATAAAAAAACAAAATGACGTGAATCAGTCTTCAAAAACAAAAATATTTTTTGATTTAAGCTCATTTCCTAAAATTATTTCTTAAAAAAAAAAATATGTAGTATAAAACGAGTAATAATAGATGTATTCTGTACACCTGTTATTCATTCATAGTTAACTCATAGTTTCTCGTATATGGCCAACCGGTTGATCAACCGGTTGATCACGACTATCAGTCGATCGTGGCAAGGAAAAAAATATAAATTCGTAGAACGACTATATAGTATATACGATCTACTGGAATAAAAGTCGCTGGCCACCCCTTGTATATATTATTACGGCTCAATTTTTGAGGCAAGTGAAGTCATGCTGAAAAATAAATCAAACAAATTTAAAAGCATAATCGCTGAGTATATTTTTTTCCAACTGTGGATAAATTGTCGCAAGTTGAAGATACTAGTAACAGTGCAACGCAGAAAGCTATGCCGTAAATCTTCTTTAACTAAAAGAATTTATCACTCAGATTGACACATTTACAGATAATGCGACGAAAGTATATACCTAGATCGGCAGATGACGTACATCAATGCTTTATGGGCTCTCCATTTCAATATCGCCAACAAACCCTGCTACAAACAATTTGCTTCATATTTGCTTCCATGTCGTCTTCAACGTATATTTCAAATGCGTTGCTAACTTACTGATAAACTGACAATAGCTACAATTGCAAAATGTGTATAGGGTATTAAGAGTAAAAAAATTAACTGTACAATATTTTGGAGTCTGCAATAGACGCCAAAGTCCTATTCAGTTCCTGTAGTTCCTTCGTCTTATAATATTTTGTTGTTGTTGTTGTTGGCTTTGTCGTTTAATGTCTTGATATGTTTGCCATTGTTATTGTTATACTTCGTTGTTGTTGTTTTCTGTGTTTTGAAGTCGTGACACTGATTTTTATGACATTCAAGCGCATTAAATTTTATAGCTTATCAAAACACTTCGCACTTCGGCGGTTACTGCGCTCGCTTGCTTCCCTTCATCATATACATTCTACTTCCGCTTTCTGGCAGCCAGCTATATGTGTGTATGTTTGTATGTATGTGTAGTCATCAAGTTATGTGTGCGTGCTCCCTCGACGCCATTTGAATTTTGGTTAACTGTAAATTGGCCTCCATTTGTTGAAGTGAAAACTTTTCAGTTCTCGTCAACGCGCGTTAATTGATTTTCCAGCAGCCCAAACAATAAAGCGCCAAGCAGACAAAGCATTATTTAAACAGAAATGGAGAGTGACATGAGATGGCGCTAAGAGGCTTCTGGAGCTTAGCAATATAAAATTGACTTAATTTTCGACGAAACGTGCTGCTAAGGCACAACATTTATATGTGTGCATATACATACATACGTACATACATACATGCATACAGCAGAGGAGTATTTTTTAAAGTTTCTGGAAATTTAGACACATAATATAGTACTTCTACTATATGTATTTAAATGTAGAAGAGTCGAGTCCTTTACAAACCGCGCATCAACTGGATTTCATATTTAAATTTTTTTCTGTGGTATAATTAATTAGAATAATTAATTTAGATTGTAATGCTTTTTCAATAAACCAAATAAAACTTCGAAACATTTTCTTCGAAATTTTCTTTTTTTACTCCATTTGTCACCAGTAAACAAAAACTTTTCGAGTTACTCACAAAAATATACACATATATGCAGTGCTTGTGTGTGTGTGTATGTGTTATGGCGACCAAGAAGAACAATGAAACAGCTCCAGCGTAGAGTAGGTGGAGGCAATAATATGGAAGGAGATTGAATTGGATATTGGTATGGGTCTGGTTCGGTTTGGGTTATTGTACATGTAGAATGACTGAAGCCATTTACAAAATGACATTATTCAAACGAAAAACAGAACAGGGTCGGATGTAGTAAGCAAAGACGACCTCAGGACTACGATGACAATGACGAAACAAAAGCGCCGGCAGAATGCATTCAAACCGCTTTGGGGCGTCATTGTGTAAATGGAACTTTTATTTTTTTATAGGCAATGTGTTGTCCCCAACACTGTTGTCGTTGTCGTACAGCAACAAAAAAACATATGAACAAATAATAAAACAGAATGATCTAACAACACCGAGAAACATAGGGCAACAAAACAAAAACAAAAAAGAAAACATACATATATAATACTAAAAATTAAAATAGAGCAAATACAACAAACAACCCTACTATTCTATTCAATGTGTCAAAAGAACAAACTTGAAATGGTCATTCGTCTACAGAAATATATATGTACTAGCTTAAAAAGGGATACAACATGGTATTAGGGTGATTTCACAAACAGTTATTGAATAATTTGCATTAGGCTGCTTGCTTAAAGGATTTTAGCATCAATATCAAGATATATTTGATATTATTTGTAATATTAAACATTTTTTTTTTTTTTACTCCATTTTATTAAACACAAACTGTTTTTTTTTTTCGAGAAACATTCAGTAATACTTATATATAATTAATTTCCAGAGGCATGCGTCAGTTAGTCCAATGACTAAATCTTACATAAAACAAAAATAAAAGTAAATTTAGTGTTGACGATGGTGAATATTGGCAGTTCGATAGTTTCTACTGATTTTAACTATTTCTTCAAGAACTGTTGGTGGATTATAGCATTGTTTATGTACCATGGAACATTTATGCAAAGGCGGAGAAGTTTGGACTGAAATCGTTGAAGGATTTCCATAAGTCCATATTGGTTTTAAAACTGCTTTGTAAATAAGTATTTTATTTTCTGTTCAGACAGATGAGTTAGGCCCAAGAAGCGAATAAAGGGATCTAAGTCTCAGTTCAAGTTGTTTACGTTTTGTAAATATGTGGTCGCGCCAGGTAAGCCGCCGAGCTAGAAGGATCCCTAGATATTGAGCTTTATCTGCTGGCTACAGTTGACAGTTGTTTATGTAGACTGACGGACATGTGCCTCTTTTAAGAGTGAAAGTTACTTGCACAGATTTTTGTGCGTTCACTTTAATTCGCCATGTATCTAGCCACTTGCTTATGGTTCTAAGATTAGCCTAGCCAAGTAACGGGATCTACGTTTTTTGTCATGATTACAGTGTCATCTGCAAAAGTAGCTGTATATATAAGTTCTGATAGAGGTAAGTCCGCTGTGAACGATGTGTATAGCACTGGACCTAGGACACTGTCTTGCGGTACCCAGGATTTTAATTCCTCTAAATCTGTTAATACGTCATTTACTTTAACCACAAAGTATCTATTATCCAAGTATGGCTTTAAAATTTAAAATGTAAGCGTGGTGAGGGAGAGACCGTTTCAGTTTATAGAGCAGGCCAGGATGCCACACTTTATCAAAGGCTTATGATACATCTAGAAAAGCAGGTGTGCAGTATTCTTTTCGTTCTAGGGTAGCTCTCGCATATGTATAGACTCTATTAACTTGTTCATTTGTTGAGTGATACTTGCGGAATCCAAAATGATGCGATGATATGAGTTGCTTCCTCTCAATGATTGGCCTAAGCCTTGTAAGCAAAAGTCTTTCAAATACTTTGGACATGACTGGTAGTAGACTTATCGGCCTATGCGAAGATACTGATTCTAAAGGTTTGCTTGGTATTGGTATGAGAATAATCTGCGCTATTTTCCACTGGCCTGGACAGTGATCGCAACGCAAGATAGAGTTAAAAAATTGCGTTATAACTTTATATCCACATTCTGGAAGTTCTCTTGTCGTTGTGATTTCGTGCCATATTTTTCTCAACTTACGTTTTCCCCTAAGAAGTAACGATTTATTTCTATCTATATTTAAATGTTTATTTAAATAAGGTTCTGTCGGAGTAAATTGCCAAGCCGCTTGCTGAATTGCTTTGTTAAAATTCAAACTCGATTTTTCATTGCAGATTTTAGAGGTAAATTTGTGTTTAATGTTTCATTGACAATGTGCCTAAAATACTCCCAGCTAGTCCTTTTATTATAGAGCTTTGCAGCATGAATGATTTGCTCTGCTTCAATATTAGTTGTAGCAATGATAGGCGTATGATCTGATGACAGGTCTAAGCAAAACTCTGCAGTAATGTGCTGGTTTGGTAATGCTTTAATTACGTGAGTCGTGTGGGATAGCTGCATCGCTCTAAACAGTTCTCTTCCTCTGGGCGTAGTCAGACGAGAGCCCCATTAAGTATTTTTCGCATTATAGTCACCACCAACTATGTACCTTGCACCTAGTGTAGCAAAGAAATCTTCAAATTGGTTACATTTCATTGTCTGGCTAGGTGGATAGTAAACTGAAGCTACAGTGAGTGGCTGTTGCTGATCCGTAACTAATATTTTTATTGCTTGCAAATGGCTCGTTCGATACTCTTCAAGAACAGAATATTTAAATTTTTTGTTGACTATAATCGCGGTTTCTCCGCTTGCAGTAGCGCCATGATGTTGGGTTGGGCCGCTTAAGTCAGTGCCTGCATTGTTTTTTAGTACATCCAAGTAGGAATTGGGAGGACTGGGACTTGGTATGGAATTTTCAGCTTCCCTAGGCCGGAGTGCATCTGAATAGGATTTGGCAGGAGTGGGGGTTGATATGACATTTTTAGCTTCCCTAGGCCGGAGTGCTGGGAACATTTTTTGCTGTAATTTCTTGTACATAGTACAGTCCTTATAATTGCTGGATGGTTACCATCACAGAGCTCACAACGAACTCCATCTGACTTTACTTTACGAGCGCATGCAGATGTAGAGTAATCTTCTGTACACTTAACACACCGAGGGCTTCGGTTACAATAATGCTTGGTGTGTACATAACGTTGACATCCAAAACGTTGATATTTTTAATGACAAACTAACTTGCAATGTTTTCTAAATTCGAAAATAAAACTGCGTTAAATTCCAGAAAGGGAACTTTATTAATTTTTTTTTACAAGACAACTTACAATATTTTAAAGAAACTAAATAGTTTAATAGTTAAAATCACGAATCTATGTGAGAAGAGAATTTCTACTCAACCCCAATTTTGCACCATGTAACTTTTGACACCCACTTAACTTCTAAGCTTTCTAAATTCTACGAAGCACGTGTTTTATGGTTTCTTATGTAAAGTACACAAACTGAGTTCGATGACCGGATCGGATGTAAACAAAATGTTTAACTATTTATGGTGATTAGAAACAAACCCAGTTTGAAGATGATCAGACAAACATAATAAAATATTGTCCTATATAATCTTTGACACCCTTTCCCCCTTGACAAAAAAGAATTTTGTCCGTATTTAATTAATTCTTGCGTATAGTAAAAAAAATAGAGATTGAAGATCGGATAAAAAAATAAGAGTTGGATCCATACTATATTCGACTTGTCTTGGGGGAGAATTTCCAAAAGTGCGTCTTAGTGCGAATTTACTTTATCTTACATTAATTCTTATGGGTTCAAATTGCAGTACGAGAAGAGGTACTTCGAACATATCTTCCCCCACCCTCCTTTTCTGAGATTTTGTATGAAAAAAAATTTTGATGATGTTAATTCAACTAGAAACACAAAATTAGGTGTATTTTATGTCAATCCAAATTAAATATTCTTGTGTAAAAAAGATGAAAGTCAACATATTTCAAATCATCATGTATTGGCCAGTAAATCCTATGTAATTTACATAAATTTTTATGCACTTCAATTAATGCCTACCTTATATACACAAATATATGGTATTATAGATACAATCCTTGAAGCAATGTCCAAATAAATACATTTGCAATAAGCACAATCAGTGACAATTG
Source organism: Leucophenga maculata (assembly GCA_035044805.1). Lineage (NCBI taxonomy): Eukaryota > Metazoa > Arthropoda > Insecta > Diptera > Drosophilidae > Leucophenga > Leucophenga maculata. The sequence continues at coordinate 2,078,454 of JAWNNP010001173.1, forward strand.
CAATAATGCCACATACCGACATATATGTACTAATAAACCTATATACACATGCAAATATTGTGTACATCTGCACATGGTTGCGAATGTATTTGTGTACATACAAGCATAAATATATATTTTATCAGTAAATAGTGCAGTGCTGGTGTATTTAAGTCATGTTGATTAAACAAAGTCACTTGCACATTGTCAACGACAAATACAAAACATTGTATGTTTTTGTGTGTGTGTGTGTGTGTGTGTGTATTATGCAATATTTGTACAATTGCATTTGTATTTGTTTTGCATATTGCTGACCCTTGATTTATCCAATGAATTCGTTAATTTGCAATCAAAGCCAATTGCAGTTGATTTTAAATTTTTTGCTAGAAATGCTGCTCCCATATACAATCGAACAGACATGCGGTTATGTTTCAATGTTTTTTCGTTATTGACCCAGACAAATGGCGAAAATTCGACAAAATTTGCATTAAATCGAACTTGTATACATGAAAATACACACACACACACACATACTGGTCGCACATACACATTTAAATCGTATCTTTTTCGGAAACAACAATTAAAAATCTAAATTTACTAAAACGAAATTAACTTTGCGGTTGACTTTGAAAATTTGTTTGTTGTTCGAATACAAAAATAAACAAAAAAGCAAATATTGGTTGAAATCAAAATCGATATTCGTACAAAACATTTTCTAAATAATTCTTACAACACATATTTAGCGCAAAACTCATTTACTTTGGTTTTTGAATATAGTCAACGAAATTCAATATAATAGAAAATATTGTCAAATTTAATGCATTGTTTGCTGGGAACAATGAAAATAATTGCTTTAATTAGTGACAAGCAAAATAATTAAATACGATTTGTTAATTTATTTTATTCGTAGTTAAATGCAAACTGATGCCGTGTCAAAAACTATCGATGTATTCTAAATGGTTGTAAATTTAGTTTTTTTAGCATTGTTTTTAAATTAAACAAATCAACTAATTAATTTATGTCATATTACTATCCGACACATGCAAGAAAAGCTGGCCAAAGCTGAAAATGGCCAACATTGATTCTTGTTACAAACGATCCAAGCAACTCACACGTCCGTTAGGACACATATCTCCTGGGTAGCCTCTGAACGCACGTTCAGTGGTGAGCTAATGTGAGAAGGCGAAAACCCCCCTCTCCAATGAAAACTAGCAGAAGGCCTCGTAAGGAACCCTATGTTGACAACCCTCGCAAACGATATAAGGATCACGATTTACGGATATGCACTTGGAATGTCCCCACCCTTCATTGGGATGGTGCAAATATCCAGCTGATTGATGTCCTCGAAAGATGTAAGGCTGACATCACCGCAATCCAAGAAATCCGATGGATAGCACAGGGTTGCTCTAAAAAAGCATCCTTTTATGCAAGATATGATCCAATGAACGCATACCCAATGACTGGAATTTCAGTGTTCTCTGTCCTATCTTTAAGAAAGGAGACCCCGCTGTTTGTGCCAACTACCGCGGAATAAGTCTTCTTTCCATTGGATATAAGATTCTGTCGCGCGTATTGTGTAATAGGCTGAAGCCATATACGGATTCACTGATAAGACCATATCAGTGTGGCTTCACACCAAAAAGGTTGACCAGTGACCAAATATTCATATTACGCCAAATCTTGGACTAGACCCGTAAATTTAAGAAAGACCACACAACCTATTTGTTGACAATAAAACCGCTTTCGACACGCCGATACGATCGAAGTTTTTCGACGCCTTGGCTGCACTCGGTATCCCGTCGTCTTTGCATGACGACGCTATTTCACACAAAAAGCGTTGTTAGGGTGGGGAAAACCCTCTCCGACCGCTTTGATACCATGAAATGTTTCAGGCAAAGCTATGCTCTGTCGTGCGATTTTTTCAATCTTCTGATGGAATACATTCTACACCAGTGCCCGTACATGCAAAGTATGGCGGGCTCGATCTTCCAAAAGGAAGTGATGCTGCTTGTTTACGCCGATGACATTGATATCATCGATGCGCAGGAACGGCGAGTCTGCAAGGCGTTGTCAGAGATTGAAAAATTGTCTCAGCAACTTTTAGGCGCAGATTGATGAGTTTTATACATACACATACTATATATTAAGAACTATTGGACACATATTAAAGAAGCTTGGCAGGTTTTGACAGTATAAAAAAAATTTGTTGATAAATTAAATTTAATTGAAAAAGCATTTAATTTAAAAGACAAAGAATCTGGTCAAGTGTGTCAATTCTGTTCATTTTGTTTTCGAACTTTCAATACGAAGCAGTTCTTATTATTCAATGCAAATAACTGACAGAGTCTAAATATAATAAACCCTAAAATTATTTATATTAAAGCATTTCATGTTGTTAAATTGCAGAAACGAAAATATATTATTGTCATGTTATGCTATGCTATTTATGTATATAATAAAATTTCTACTTAATTAATAAATAATCAATCGGTTTTATACAATTTTTATTTCGTTTATTTTTAAATGACATTTCTTTGCTTTTAGTTTATTCTTGCATCAAATTGTGAATGCTGTGGCTTATGTGGTAAATCAATGTTGGTATGCAACTGAAATATTTGTAATACATTTAAAAACAAGTAAAAAAAAAAACAGATATAGTCGACAATTTCATACGCTGCATACACCATTTTTGTACATTGTAACTCTTTTGCTAAGAAAATTGAACAAAACCATTTTTGGAAAAGACGAGTTATGAAATATGAAGGTGCTGTTGCAATAATACAACATTCCGTGGGATTAGACACACTATCTCTCCAACCGATATACAGTTACAACGGCAAGACATGGCTATATCGACTCGTCTCTATATGCTTTATGTGGCTTCCTTCGGAATTTGAAATTTCAACAAAACTCAATATAATCTGATATAAATATTTTTTGTGCAAAAAATAATGCATGTAAAATCTATTAATTCTGTGTATTTGCAATTATTTATCGATAAAAAAGCGGAAATAATAATTTAATAATATGTATTTGTTTTAGCGGTTTTATGCTAAAATTAAATTCTGATATGTCAATCGAAATGATTTTGTTTGCAAATAAAAAATAAAGCAGTAGTGTGAACAGTACTATGAATTAATTTTCCCCTATAATGCCTTAAAGATAGTAACGGGTTCTCTATATAAGCTACGTTATATGCCTTTCATATCAAAATATTCTTTTCTAAAACGTTTAATCCGGTCGGATCTTCGTTTATGTGCATTGTACCCACTTGAACCTAAGTTTCCTATCTGGATCCGCATAGATTAGTTTATTGAAATTTTCTTTTTCTGAGTTTTTGTATAAACTTAATATTGTTGTTATTGTTAATACCCAATAAAACCCAATAAAATTTTCCATAAAGATGGTCCATTTCGGATCTGTAGAAGGGGTAGCAAACGCATAAATCTGTGCCCGCTTTTCTGGGATTTTATGTGAAATATTTTTTGTTATAATTAAATTAGAATTCTTGAATTTGATGAGTTTTGTATTTATTTAAATAAACAAATTAAGTTCAATACACGCATTCGGATCGTATAATATCCATCATTAATAAGTGAAAATGGCTTAACCCGAACTCACATTCTTCGATTAAGTTAAAAGCAAAAAAAATACTAAACATTAAAGAGCAATGATTTCAAAAAGTATTAAAACTTGGTTTCCACAATGTTCAAATTTTCTCTCTCTTGTTTTTAACTTACTAATAGGCTAACTGTACTAAAGACAGCCTCAAGGATACTGCGGTATTAACAGCAAACAAGAAAGTAAAAGGTAGAACTAAGAAAAACGATAATCGGTCGAAATAGGATAAGCCAAAACAATTTTCTTTACTGTACAATGGCAAGGATTTGAAACTACTGCATGCACATGGTCTACTTGCAACAGCTTGCTGAGCAATTACATGCTGCTTCGGGCATCAATGAAAGCGAAGACGAAACAGCCAAAAGCATGAGGAAGGGACTTGTTGGCACTGACCGAGGGTGCTTCAGTGAGCAAATGGAATGGTCACTTGATGTGTTGGTTGCGTTGCTGTCGTTGACACTGCCATAAGCTGCAATGGCAGCAATCCTGTCCTGTACTGTTCTGTTGAGTTCAATTCAATCGAGGTGAGTTCCATGTGCCGCAACATATGCCATTGACTAGTATTTATGCTCTTCATCCATGTTAACCTTCCTCTGTGTCGCTCAATTGTTGTCTGGGGGCGCTGGGTGAACCTGAATGGATTTGCTGTGCAACAGTTCTGCTTCGATTTTAGCATCAACTGACCACAATGTTTGGATGCCAAGTGGCAACTGCCATTTTCAGTATATATTGTTGTTGTTGGTGTTTGTATGCTGCTAGCACATTGGTTTTTAATATAAATTTTCGTTCTCCAGAGCGTTTCATTCATTCAGGAACTTCGGCTGGTTCCACTAAAAGTCTGTGCTTGTCGCTCATATTATTATTATTATTATTTGTGATTGGCTATTTGCTGTGATTACGTGCTGCGTTGGCAGGTACGGTAACCGCTCTCCAATGATGTAATAAACGTCGCTGTGGGACAACAACAGACGCCATTTGTCTGTCTGTTCTGTCCTGTTCAGGCATACACAACAACATCAAAAGGCTCTTCAAATATTCAACAACGTTGCCGCCAACATTGAAATCAACATTTATTGCAAACGTGATGAAAATTGTGCGATTGATGCGAAAATAAATTAATAAACTGAGCTGAGCTGAGCTCATGTGCCATCTACAGCTAATATATTTCATACAAAGCAGTAATGTACCTGTATATATGTATATTGTACATATATACATACATATTATGTATACAAATTATATATATACATACATATTATGTCAACAAAACTTCTGTTCTTTTAATTGCTTTTGGTAAACAATATAAAATATGCATTCACTGGTACTCAATTATTCATACGAAATAAAATCGCATTAAGAGTATTGCTATAAAATGGTTTTAATTTCTCTTGAAGTGAATTAAAACAATATTATTTTTATTATTGTAAAACTTCTCAAAATTTCTTACATTATATTGCATATATTTTTATTTATTCACTTACTGAAACCGTGCCGGATATTTTATTATGTTAAATGTTTGACCAATATAACAAATTCATACAAAAACCCAGGAAGAGCTTTGCATGTTCATTGACTATCCAAAGAGGGAATAGGAGATTCTAAATATCTAAACTTGAAGGCTCTATCTCTTTAGAGACGGACATGTCTATATAGACTCAACTTTTAATGCTGTCCAAGAAATATATGTTTCCTATAAGTACTTTATAAATATTTAATATTTAATCTGAAACAAACTTTCTGTCAGATGCCTTTGCGTGCAAAATTTCTTACAGTTTTTGAGATTTACTTTCACATACTACCAGAAAGACAGACAGACAAGACTGCATAGATTCAGCTTTCGTTCAAGAATGCCGCCTTCTTTTGAGCGTAACACACATTCGCCCAAACTTATTATACCCTAATCACTTTGGCTACAGGGTATACAAATCATTTTTCATAATAACAAGAACGACAATTTGCTTTTCTACTAATGGCGCCACTTATTGTTATTAAACGACAAGAAATGAATGAAGACAAAGCAGTTAGAAACTAGCATGCAACCGGAAGTGGTGGATGGTATGAACAAACTGGATTTAAGTTGAACTTTGTTTCCTAAGCTGCCTGTTGCAATTTAATTAAAACTCCATTAGAATAGCAATTAACAAAACAAACTAATAGCAGTGTCGTACGAACAATAAAAAAAAAAAACGGCAGCAGTGGCGACCATAAACTTAGTAATTTCATACCCTACACATGCATCATGAAAAATAGATATTAAGGTGAATCCTTATAGACTGAAATTAAAATACATCATCGTAATGCAACAATATTGTTCACATTCATTCGTTCTTTAAATTAAGTAAGAAATATTTTTATATTTTTTATATTTAATTTAAAAGCCACTGTTTATATTGAGATTCCAGTTTATTAAAAACAATCAATTTCAAAACTTAAAATTTAGTTTGAAGTGAAAAAATTGTCATTGAATGAACATGTTATCTCAGTTGTGAAGTACTTTTTTTGCATTTCTAGACACAAATCAGTTGTAGAAGCTGGAAAAACTTTTTCCGAAAAAGTCTTTGCACTATATATAATAAATAAAAAAACATGAACTTCGATGATGAAGCACGAACTTTCAAGCATTTTTGGGCACTACCCCTAAATGCGTTTGTACTTCTGAATGTGGGCGAATCGTACCGAATCATGTCTAATTTTAATTTGACATTGAATGTGTCTAAATAGCTTTTCATACAAAAAGGCAAAAGAATTAACGTGATTTGGGTGAAGACAGCACCGAAAAATGACGGGGTAAGTCTATTTCGATATTTCATTTTAAGACAACAAAAATCAGTCTAGCTGGCAAACTTTCAATTGGAAATTTTCATTTGAAAGTGTTTGGACAATAGTGCCCACTTTCTGAAATAATAATTTGCAATGCAAATAGCTTTTAATCGGATACTTACTTAAATGACCGTCAACCGTCTTCTGGTCCTGTTCGCATTTAGGAAGGCGCGCCAGCCTCGAAAATCTTGTTCGCGTTGGCGGCAGTCGTTTTGAATGCCAAGTACGTAGAGCTCTCTCCATACATGGTCATTCCCCCCATGTAAGCCATGCGTGCTGGAGCTCTTTTATCCATTCGAATGAGGTGACCAGCCCAGTGCAGCCGCTGGAATTTTATGCGCTGGACTATGTAAACCTCATCGTATAGCCTGTACAGCTCGCGGTTCATACGGGACCTACACTCGTCGCCGACTCTAATAGGACCGAAAATCCTGCGAAAAATTTTCCTCTCGAAGGCTTCGAACGCTTCAGCCGACTCTATCATGGTGCATGCCTCTGCGCCATACATTAGGATCGGAAGTATCAGCGTCTTAAAGATTTCGAGAGAGGGCTTTAGTTCTCATTTGCTTGCTCAGCCCAAGATATCATATGTTTGTAAGCATGATTCTTCGCCTGATCTCCAGGCTGACGTTGTTGTTGCTAGTTATCTCTGTTCCAAGATAGACGAAGTTTTCTACAACACTGAAATTGAAATTCTCCATCGTCACTGACCGTCCAAGACGCATTGACGGAGTGCGAGAAGACACCAAGTGCTTCGTCTTGTTCTCATTCACCGCTAGACCCATATCAACGTCATCGGCATACGTGAGCAGCATCACATCCTTTTAGAACACCGAGCCCGACACATTTTGTATGTACGGGCACTGGCGTAGGATGTATTTCATCAGAAAATTGAAAAAATCGCATGACAGAGCATCGGTATCAAAGGGGTCGAAGAGGTTTTTCCCCATCCTGACAACGCTTTGTGTGTGAGATAGCGTCGTCATGCAAAGGCGGACGATCTTTGCCGTGGAAAAACTTTCATCGAATCGGCGTGTCGAAAGCGGCTTTATAGTCGAAAAAAAGGTGGTGTCTGTCTTTGTTAAACTCACGAGTCTAGTCCAAGTTTTGGCGTAATGTGAATATTTGGTCACTGATCGACCACTTTGATCTGAAGGCACACTGATATCGTCCTATCAGTGAGTCCTTATATGGCTTTAACCTATTACACAATACGCGCGACAGAATCTTATATTCGATGGAAAGAAAACTTATTCCGTGGTAGTTGGTGCACTCAGCTGGGTCTCCTTTCTTAAAGATAGGACAGAGAACACTGAGATTCCAATTATTGGGTATGCGTTCCTCGGACCATATCTTGCATTAAAGTTGGTGCATACTCCTAACCAACTCTTCGACGTCGGTCTTAAATAAGTCAGCTGGCGGCCCATCAGAGCCTGCCACTTTGTTATTTTTCAGCTTTTTAATAAATGAATCGACCGCGTTATAGTCCGGTGGCTCTAAAATAGTGCCATCATTAGGTTTCGGTGTTATTTCTCTATCGTAGGAATTGTGCGCTTCATCGCCTCCGAGTAGGTTAGAAAAGTGATTCCTCCATAATCTCAGTGATTCCTATTCATCTGTAACCAGATTTCCATTTTCATCCTTACAGAAAGTTACTCCGGGCTTAAAACCTTCAGTCAGACGCTTGACCGTCTGAAAAGGCGTTTCTCCGTTTCTCTCGACATCAACAGTCGTGAACCTGAAGACGAGGCCTCATAATTTCCTACTCACCACGAAACTACATCCAAATTCGTGCTTACACGCATGGCAGCTGTAGTAGATGTCACAGGACGCTTTTTTAGAGCAACCCTGTGCTATCCTTCGGATTTCTTGGATTGCGGTGATGTCAGCCTTACATCTTTCGAGGACATCAATCAGCTGGATATTTGCACCATCCCAATTAAGGGTGGGGACATTCCAAGTGCGAGGGTCGTCAACATAGGGTTCCTTACGAGGCCTTCTGCTAGTTTTCATTGGAGATTTGTTTTTACAGTGGTGAGACCCAAGCCCAGCGCACAAACCCTTAATTAAGGGGAGGGGGGCTTTTCGCCTTCTCACGTTAGCTCACCACTGAACGTGTGTTCAGAGACGTCCCAAGAGATATGTGCTCCAAGGGACGGTCGTGTGAGCTGCTTGAACTGTTAGCAAAAGAATTATTGTTGGAATGGCAGTTAACAACTTTCCTCACAATGCGAACTTTTGCAAACGAATCCTAATCTCCCAATTTATTTTATTTGAAAAGGTGTCCTTTAAAATACAAAACGCCATACAGGCATACATGGTTAGATCGACTTTCTTATTGTGCTACATTAAAAATTATATGTGCCGTCCAATGCGTTTATAGGGTATGCTGGTTGCATGTTGCTGGTGTAAAAGTGTAAAATCTATTGTGGATGTAAATGCTTGAATATGTGATTTCCCGAAGTGTTCTTCTAAGTGTTGTCCATATATTATTCAGAAGCAAAATTGATGCAAACAACTTGCAGAGGTGATTAAAAATACAATGAATGAAATAAAAATAAACAAATAATAAATTAAAATTAAACTTAATTAAAATTTATGCATTATTTTGTTTGCTGTTTACGTTGCAACGGCTTACATCGATGTCATCGGTGACAGTCAACTTTTGAGATAGAAGAGCAGGTCATGCAAATGGATTCAATTCGGCTGCTTAGCGGGTTTGAGTAATTAAACATTATGCAAATAGATAGTTTTTAAGTTTCAAGCGCTATTTTTCCAAATTTATTCTGTGTGTGTATGAGTGTGTGTGTGTGTGCATATTAAATAGAACGTTAAAGTGGCGGAATGTGTTGCGCTCTACTTTTAGAGAATTTGCGAGGATAAAATGGCAAAAAAATTGGACATAGCAAAAGCGCAAAACTTGCATGTGGCACGCGTCACTCCAATCCAATGTTCAGCTCATGCCACATAACTCCCAGACGGCTGCGTACGTTTATTGCTTTTAAATTTGCCAATTTTCGAGTTTAAATGTGTGTTGAGTTGGAGTATGTAGTTGTGTGCAAAAGTATTTACGCGTTCGCCAGCAAATTGCTTGCTTATCGATACTGCATACACACCAACACACAACCACGTCACCATCGATACCAGTCACTCCCTCCGCCCATTTACCAGTTATTGCATGCAGCAAAGTTTTCTCGACATGCCGGCAAATCAGCCCTTAATTTGCCCGATTTAAAAATGGCAAATGATTCCCTCGAGATATACAGTCATACAGCAGCAAATCAGGGGGTACGAGACACACCCCCTGTCGCATTAATGCAATTCCAATGAACTGTCTGAATGTCTGATTTCAGTTCGACTTTGACTGTTTTGCTTCGCATGTGACAATGTGCCATGTGATTAGCAAAATTTGCATAGAACGAATTGCAACCCCTCAGTATGCCTGTTGGTATGTCTCACTTCTTTTTTTTATATATATATAAGTATATATTTTTCAACGAAAAGGAGCGACTGGACTCGCTGGTCGCGCATTTCGAATTTCAGCTTAAGTTATTGAAATTCCGAAATTTGAAACGCATAGAAAAATGCTATATTCTAGATTTCACTCTAACTTTTTTTCTTCGAGTAGGGTTAAGTGTGCAGCATAGATGGTCGATCCTTGCTTTCGGGCATTTTCGAAATAAAAAAAATGAAGCTTGAAAGTTTAGACAAAAAGTAATCATTCTATGTTATTTAAATTTTCATTTCTGACACCCTTCGAACATAGTGTCATAGAGGCTACTATTGATTTATCGATAAATTTGTAATGCATCGAAATTATTACATGAGACCTATTAATACATGCCATTATAAAGAAAGATAACAACTAAGATTTAATGACATATTTAAACATAATACATAGTCTCAATAGATGAACTGACTTCCTGATGAATAAATTGGGTACACTATAAAGCAACCTGACAGCTGTAGTACAAGTTGTATCAAGTTTTTAAAAACAATGATTAAAAACTTTCAGCTATATCTAATTTGGCTAATGGCGAAACGCATCTCTGAACCCTAATTTATCATAATCCTCAATTTCTAGATCGAGTAGATGAAAAACCTTTTCTTAAATCAGATATTATTTCTCACTTTATACATTTAATCTGCTACAATCTCCCTACAAATATTCTTATAAATTATGTTTAGTGTATGAAGAGTGCGGCTTAGTTGAATATTCTTGCAGCTGTTTTCGTTGTATTAGGTTTCATCCGTTTGCTCCAACCGTTAACAAAATGAAGCAAATAGAGATGGAGTTAAAATTGAGTTGCTTAAAAATCGACGCTCTTTGGTCAAAATATCGAATTTATTTTCAATTTTAAATGTCCTGCAGCGTTCAACCTGAAACTGACTGAGTGAAGTGTATGCGCATCAAAACAGGCAGTCGACTTTATGGACACAGTGTAAGCATAGTGAGAAGGATGGCAACTGTATCTCTGTGTATGTGTGTGTGTGTATGTGTTTTGTTTACTTTTGTCAATAAATTTAAACAAATATTTGCATAGGACAAGATAGGCAGGCAGCATCTCATAACAAATGTTTCACTTAATATGTAAAATAACAACTTCAAGTGTCGATAGTTAAGTAAGTATAAGAAATTCTAGTTTTTAAAACTAATTTTGTTAAATAAGGCTATTCTTCAATTACGACTATTAAGTAATAATTGTTTTAGTAACTAAACAATAAAAAATAAAAAAATATAAGCCAAGCGCCAAACTTTAGTTGTACGAAGAAAAATTGTTGTATGTATACCAATTGTCAGATTTTAAAGTTTTACCATACCAAAGATCTTTCAAGCCGTTTTTCGTATTTAAAAACACTATATGCAAAGAGAGTAAAACCACTGATTTATGGTCAAATCAAAACGGCGGATGGTAAAAAAAAACAACATATGTATGCACAGCATTTTTTCCACTTGATCTGTATGGATTTTAAATATTCGAGAAAAATTCGAGCGAAAATGAAAATTTTACACATATTTTAATTTAGTTTAATCCAAACATGAATACTGGGTCTAAATATTCAACAACAAGACTGAATATAATCCTAACGTACAACTGCGTTCAATTAAATAAGACATGTAGACTAATGTGCGACAGGCTACTAATAAATATTTATAGGAAAATGTGTTTTAAAAATGTGTGAAATGTGTCCTAGTTGAATTGGTTGCATACGCTTTCCTATGCTTCAACCCAGTCGGTTTGAATTGAATTTTATACATAAAAATAAATGCTTTGGTTCAAAATATTTTAGTCCTGCTACGTTCAACTTGAAACTGGCTAAGTGAATGCACAAACAGAAATAATTTGTTGACAGAGTGTAAGTGAAAGGATGACATTTATATGTATTTATATATGTACGAGAATGTTTGTACAACTGCATGTGTCAACATAAACAAATATTTGCATAGAACTTAATTGCATCAACTTAATACATACTGCATAAGTATTTTCCTAATATTTTATTAAATTTTCCTTATTTAAATGTAACGTAAAAATCGATTAGTGCGAACAATCGATTGTCGGACCAATTAAATAGTCGTTGGCAGCACTTTTCAGTTGCTTGGTAGCACTCTTCGGTTCTGATGAATAATACTGTCGGTAGATGGCGCTTCAACATAGGTAACCCACTGCTAGATGACACAGCAAACCGATAACAATCGATTAACTGAAGCTGAATTGCGCCATCTAACGAACCGACCAGTTAAAAGGCGCTATCTATCGGCTTGTAAACCTTACCCGTTCTTATGACCACTACACTCAAAAATGACGCTGCCAACTGTTTTAAAACAGTTTGAGTCGTTAATTTTAAAGCGTTGGCAGCTAAGGTTGACTAATAAGTTTGACGAATTCTCGTTGATGTCGATAAAAACCTTAAACCAATGAGAAATGATGAAATTTTTGTATAGAAGAATAAATGGTTCGTATATGAAATATCTATTTAAATGTTAAATAGATAAAATTTAAATTTTTTGGTTTTGTACCACTTCGACGCCCGTCGCTGATATAGACTCCAACAGTTACAGACGGAACAAATGTTACCACGTGTATGCTCGACTTTAGAACTAAACACCTTAAGTTTCTGTGGTCGTTTTAGAGTACATATTGGTATGGGAGCTACCAATCCGAGTGGTCCGATCCACATTAAATATTTTATAAAGATTTTACCCTATGAGAACAGGCCTAAACCGTTTTATTGCCATATTCTTATCTGGAGAAAGTGCCTGGCGACCAGACGTGGCACTCGTCTTTGTTCATTTTCTTTGCCTTTGTAGCTTTGCTATTGTTTTTTGAGACGTGGGACTATAAAAAACATCGAAAGTAACGAACCTCAACGATTTAGATAGTTGTTGAAAAAAACCTCGATATTAACGGTTTTTAATTTACTTTTGGATCGTACGAACCAACACTGCTTACTGACGTTGCCGCAGAGACTTTATGTCTTTCGTCACTTAATCTACCAACTTTGTCATACTTAATAATACCTTACAGCTGATTAATATTTAATAATACGATTTATTGTACCCGATAATTTTCTCGATTTCGCCTATTTTCGTAGCCCCAAGACTAAAATGCATATCCGGCCTTAGGACTCTACGCATGTTTCATTGTTTGTTTGTATTGTCAGGTAAAACCTGAAAGAGGACTGGTGTCCGATTTTTCCCGTTCTTGCATTGTGGCAATACTCTGTTGCAAGGCATGCATCTTTGTAGAAATGGAACAGAAGATAAAATAAGCTTTGCGGTTTACCCAGCTTGGTATTTCTGGGTCGCACAGGATCTTTTCGAAAGCACTGCAGAGAATTAAAGATAATAAAATAATTTAATCTTAGATAGTGAGCTAGAAAAATGGTTGCTGTTATTGTTCATGAAGTGGTATCGATAGCCCAAAATTGGTTTCCCGATTCATCATCTATGCGACGCACTTCTTCATATGTTCATATTCTCGTGACTGTACGCAACCAGCCTTATTTATATATGAAAAAATTTATAAATAATTATATATAAATTAAACGAAAAATTAAATAAAGACATGCATAGATGCCTTCAATAGTTTTTAACTCATTTTGTGAATTTTCAAGGCTGTGTAAAGGACCACGTAATATTTGTATGATTAAGTATACCGTTTCTGATCTATGTACTTGATTATGGATGCAGGGTGGTATCTTCAAATGATGTTGGTAATAGCAGCAAGAACTCCTTGTAGGGAGACAAAATTTTAAAATAAACTTGTCAACTTCCGGAGCAGTCCTAGTCGAATGCAAAAACATTAAGTCTCTATCTATTAACGTTCCCGAGATCCTTTCGTTCATACAGACGGACGGACATGTCTATATCGACTCCTCTATCACTCCTGATCATAATGGGGGTAAATTTGGGGGGTCTCCGACCATTATTTCTACCTGTTACATACATTTGCACAAAACCAATAGGCTCTTGTACCTTCGGTACAGGGCCTAAAAAGATAAATAATCTGCCTCACCTCACCTTATATAGATAAGCACATTATTGAAGTGAAACTGCTGAACAAAATGGAATCAAATTTCAAAATAGTTACCAGAAATGTCTTCAATAATATTAATCAGAGTCAAAATTTTAAAATAAACTTGTAAAATTCTTGCGGAGTCCTACTCGAATGCAAAAAGAACGAAGTCTCTATTTATTACCGTTTCCGAGATCCTTTCGTTCATACGGACGGACAGACGGAAATAGCTATATCGACTCCTCTATCACTCCTGACCATAATGGGGGTATCCGACCATTATTTCTATCTGTTACATAAATTTTGCACAAAACCAATAGGCTCTTGTACCTACAGGGCCGATTCTAGGGATTTTTTCTAAAACAAATTTAAGAATTTTAGGAATTTGAGGAACATTTTTCAGTAGCACAAAAGAAACGAAAGAACGGTACAGCAACTTATCTATTTACTATATAAAGAGAAGATATTCATAGATTGAAAATATTTCACCATGCAGAAAACCAAACAGCAGCAACAACAACAATATCATCTCACAAGCGTAGGCTTTCCCCCTCTTGAATTCCGTTTCACTTTGCACAATATTGAAGTTGAAAATGTAATATACACACACACACGCTCTCCCCACTGTTTAAAAGATGTTAGGTTTGCTACGACAGCATTTTCCTTTCTCTTCCATTCTGTACTTCACTCAACGTTTCGCCTCTCACGAGTTACGAACCCTTCGCATCGATACCACCACTTCTACCATACACAGACACAAACACTTTAGCGTCAGCAAACAACATCATGAATGCACCAACTACGACCGACTCTTCGGCAACAACAGCAATTTCAAAGACACCAACAGCAAGAGGCAGCACTAATAAATCAAAGTAGAATGTAGAATAAAAGCCAATACCGTTATACGAAGCAGTGAAGCAGTCTTGCTTGTCGTCTCAAAGCGAATAGTTCTTTGTTATAAAATAATAAAAAATTAAATTTAAATAAAATTTTGCATCAATGCTTCAACTGGCAACTTCTACATCGTTTTTTCGTTGCTACCGACTGACAACTCGTGCGCTGCGAAGACTATTAATGATCGAAAACAATAAAATAAAGTACATATTACGTCTTTGCAGGACACATCATGTCGCGACAGCATATGTCTAACTATTTTAGTTATTGTTAAGTAAAAGACAGTCAAGTTAAAGTAGAACAAGCATTGCTGAGCAAGGGAGACAATCCCCCAAAGGAAATCCCCATAAGAAAATCCCCCCATGTTCTAGAATCGGCCTAGCGTTGGTTGTAAAATTTTAAGGAAATTTTAACCAGTATTTTAAACACTCCCACTTCTAGTTGCATATTCAAACTCTCCACAATTCACCACGGCTTCCAATTGGAACAATTCTGTTAAGCTGGATATTCTGTATTTAAACTGAAACAAAGCAAATGAAAAATTTTAATTTAAATTTAAACTCAAAGAAATGAAAAACAATGATTTTTGAAATGAAACAGTTGCTATTTAAACTACTGCTGCGGTTTGGTTTCAAAAGTATCTACCCAACCCATTAAAATTTAATTCGTTCAAGCATTCGCAGAAATTGCCGAAGCTCTGTATATACACTTCGTTAACCAATCAACAGCGCCGACTAGTTCGGCATCGATTCGGCCGACCAATGTCAAGCATCTTGTTATTCGCCGCACTACAGTCATTCGTTATCGCTGTCGCACGCCTCCCTCTTTGTATCTTCGTGCAGCACAGCGAAGGCGAAAAAATTTCGAAACAGACAGCAAAAGCGACGTCGAAATGAATCGTTGAGGTTAGTTCGCCGTAGACATTCGCTGCGTTGGGTTGGTTTGGTTGCGGCAAGTATGTTCGGCGCATAAAATAAAATGGATAACGAGTTTTTTTTTCTTCGCTCGTTGGTTTATCGTTATTTCCCTTAAATTTCGTTTTTATCGAACAGCTTGTGGTGGGTGGTTGTTGTTGGTAGAAGTTTGGGTGTTGTAAACAAAAATTTCTTTCAAATCATACAAATAAAAAATATTAAAAAAAGCTTTGGTGGGCACAGCTCAGTCGCTCCCTAATACATTTCTCTAAATACGCTGCACCAGAAATCGCAAAATTTAACTCTTTAATGAGAGGTTGTCACATGCCATTTGGACCGATTGGACTTTGGAAGCGTAGATGTTGTTCCCATTACTGTGGAGAGCGATAAGTATAATTCATCGTCGATTATCCAAGAACATTTTGATTCTTTTTGCGGACCTTAATATTTATCATTTTAAGAGAATTATGGATCGTTGGCTGGCTACCATTTAACTTTTGAACTACATGTCGCTACGACAGTTGACCCTTCAGTGGTAGCCAACTTTCTTGGAAACCAGACTAACGAGAAGCCGATAAGTTGATGTTATAACATTGTAAAATTTCATAAACTAGTAAGAAAAATTAAAGAATCTATTTTAAAAAGACATAACTCTGTAAAAAATGGGCGTGCCTTCGACGGTTTTCAAGTTATCATCCGAAAACCAACAAAAACAAATTTTTACAAATTTTTGATCGTCTTTTCTTTTCTGTACAACCAATTTTCACCGAGCTAAGCCTTGTTGAAAATCACCCAAAAATTTTACATTTTTTTAATATAATAATTTATATATAGTCCTTTTAGATACTCCTTCAAAAAAGTGGTCTCCAATAGAAAATTATGCATTTTCTCTCTGAATTGCAGTTTTTCTATTTATAAGAAAATACCGATTGAGGTACATTGTAGTGGTAAGGTTCTAAAGGGACCTCGGTAGGTACATGTTGGCTATGGGAATGATGAAATGGTTTCACTATAATCATATCCCATCTGGAACGTTAAAGGAAATAATGTTAAAATTAAAAATTTTTTTAATAAAAATATAATTTTTATTTTTAAACAAAAAAAATCAAAGAAATCTTAAATTTTAAAACATAAATGAAAACAAAAAATTAATTAAAAATATTTGGTTCTATTTACTCAATCATTTTTTTCTTACAAAATTTGGTGCCCATTCCAAATTTTGAACATATTTTCATAAGTTAAACTTGCCTCGCTCCAAACGGCTTTGGGCCCTCTTCTTCAAATCACTTAATATATGTTTTATGTGGAGTTTCTTATCCAATGAATCTGTGGTTCTCATTTTTTTTGGATAGAATGTTTTAGAGTACGCTAAAATTTGACTGTACAAGCCTCCATTATAAAGGAAGCATAGGAAAATTACTTCAAGTACTCCGGTCACACCTTTAATATCCCTTTTAGTATTCCACTAATAAACTTATTATGAATTATAAGTTTCAGAAGTCATTAAACGAATTATGTAGTGGAACAAATGAAAGAAATACATATACATATGTATGCACATGAGAAAACCTATTGCATAGCTTTTAAAACTTTGTATATTAGCCAGACAGACTTACAATTATTGGAAACATTCCTTCTCAGTCATGAATTTACAAAAATAGAGGCGTTGGTCTTAAATCTGATAAAATTGTACATAAATGAATTTAGTTTTTGATTTTTTTTTTTTTTTTTCTTTTAAATATTTTTTTATTTTCGCCCCACTTTGGCAAACAACCCTCCCTTTGTCTTTCTCTTTCCATCGACAAATTCGAATTCGCTCAGACGAAAAACCATATTAAGAGCAAAGAGTGTAGATAGAAAAGAGCGCAATTCATATTTTTTTTCGAGAAGAGTGTAGTGTTGGAAAAGAGTCGCTCTCTCAAGCCAAAAGCAATCAAAACAAAACATGTTGACAACAACAACAACAAACAAGAAACAACAACAAAATTTATTGTACTCGCTTTGCACAAAAAAAAAAATTACTTACGTGTCGAACGTCGGTGCCTCCTCCCTTCCCTCCCCTGTCGTACACAAGCAAGCATTTCATTTGGCGCTTTTTTTTATTCTCTTTTCGACTTTTGTTTTTTTTTTTTCGCTTCTATTTTGCGTCTATTTTCGTCATGAATTTAGTAATTAAATTATTACAATATGTTTTTTTTATAGTCAGTTCAGTCTTTCTGCAGTCAGAGCTATTTTAAAAATAAATTTTTATGAATAGTTATTTAAAACATTATGGAATGGCATACATATACATACATATGTAGATGTATATACACATACATACACACATATGTACATACATACATACATACATACATACATACATTCATACATACATATGTACATAAATTATAAGTTTATACAAAAAAATTTTGCAAAAATTCGTTGTTTAAATTTCTCATCAAAAAACTGGATGAGAAAGTTTTTCATATAGTTTTAATGAATATGTTCATATTTTAAAATTAAATTGCTAACTAGGCCATGATTCCAAAAAAAAAAAAATTATGTTTATATGTAGTTATGTATATCTAAAACAATAAAAATAAATGTTAAAAATTTTTATGTCAAAAAAGCGTCCTCCTATACCGCAAAGTCCGCATGGTATTTCCAGAAGTAGCCATTCTTAACAAAGAAAACATAAACATTTTGAAACATTTTTAGTTCGTTATATTTTTTCTAGTAATTTTTAATAGTTTCAATAACCTGTTTCCCAAAATAAACATTGTTAAAATCTTTCATAAACGCGCAAAAAATCCAAGGCGCTTTAAATCGGCAGTGAGTAGGGTGCAAAATTTTGCTTTTTCGACAAATGGAGTCGCTTTTCTGTTTATAGATTTTGCATTGTATGCAAATGGAACTATTTTCACCATTATGTTCCCTTTCCAAAACATTTATTTGAAGTCCATATTTTAGTAAGATTGAATGAAAACTCTGGCACTTGATCAACACACAGACAGACTCTGTGAGGGCCCTTACCGCTTTCTTTTGAGTGCTACAAACTTTGCAATGTGTATCTTAAAATTTCTTAACGCAACCGCATGGTCTTCAATAGTCTGTTTATAAAGCTGAGTCACACCCAAATTTTTTGTATATCCTTCCGCGCTGTCTGTATGAACAATGAGATCTACTCTACCCTGCTCTTTGCCCACTAATCACTATCGAACAGTAAACAATGCCGAAAATGGCGGTTTCGGATAACTGCATTTGCTAGTTCCGAACATTTCAGGGGACTGCATTACAAGATTTTATTCAATTTGTTGTATTCCGTTTACTGTTATACGATTACGGTATACTATATTATACATATATATATTGTGTAGAAATATATTAAACCAAGTATGAACGCATCCCAAGATCGTCAGATACTTCAAAACATTTTCAGCTTACTGCTCAAAAGCAAAATGTTTATAAAGGACAAATAGACGTATTACGATACACATTCGAGTACTCCTTGTTCACATACATATATGTGAAATACGGACTGATACACATAGCTATAGTCATTTTTGTCAAGAATATAGATATATAGATATTTATTTCCACAAGCCTAGTGTACCACTAGGGCCGGATAAGCAATAACAAGAGCAAAGGTAATATAACGAATGAACGAGCTACTTCACTGAACAACCTCCAACCCTATTCTATACGCTATGCCCTTGCCTATTAGTATATAGCTTTATATACCATTGAAATGAACGTTTTAAAATCTTCCAAGAAAATATAAAAATTTATAAAATCGGCTCATCTCAGTCCGAAGTATAGGGGATTAGCTGAAAAAGTTTTTCTGAATTTATGTTAGGCACCTAAAATAAGCCTTAAATACAGAAAATCGGTTTACCCGCTCAAAGTTATTATTAGACCCTGTACCGAAGGTACAAGAGCCTAATGGTTTTGTGCAAATGCATGTAAAAGGTAGACCCCCCCCCCCCCCAAAGTTACTCCCATTATGGTCAGGAGTGATAGAGGAGTCGATATAGCCATATAGGATCTCGAAAACGGTAATAGATAGAGACTTCGTGCTTTTTGTATTCGACTAGGACTTAGCCGGAACATTACAAGTTTAATTCAAAATTTTGACCATCCCAAACCACCCGACGCCATATAAAATAATTTGTTTGTGTGTGTTCTTGAATCCTTTAGAAAGCCTAAAATTAACACAGGATTTAAGTTTTTTAAGAATTACTACTCACTTTTATAATTGAGTAACTTTTTTTTTTTTATAGTGAATATTTTTAGGAAAATTCCACAAAAGCTTAGATTTTAAATAGGGTACTGTACTCCACATTTATTAGCCTGTGTTAAGTCATTGGAATTGTCTTTCAAATACATTTAAAATTCATTCTAGTTTGATGTTGTGAATCTAATTAAATTTAAGTAAATATATTGTATTAAAAATGGGACCCAAAATTATTATATATGTATATTATAAATTTGATATATGTATTATACTTTTTCTGAGATTCAGAAATTCACCTCACGCGTTATTAAGAAAATTATCGTTAACATATGTTATACAGCTGTTAAACTTTACATATATATATATGCGCAATACTACTGTTAATATTTAAGCCCAGTGCTCGGCACAAAATTCAAATGTACAATTTTATGAAGGGAAGAGTTGTCCATACATTGCGGCAATCTGATTAGTTTTAATTCTAACATAGTTGCCACAGTATCCTGGTAGCTTGGATATTGACAATTAGCTTCTTTTTTACTTTAGCCTTCCAAACCTGAATAAAAATTGTCATAATTTAGATTGGAAATAAAAAGGTTTTACTTCTAAAACGCAGAAAACTTTAAAACGTGCCACTCCTATATATTAAAATTCTAGACATACATAGATTCATACAAGTCACTAACGTCGAATTCAATAGAAAAGATTTTGATACTAAAATTAATAATAGGTCTTGGTTTTGTTACGTACGAACGAACAAGATAGTCCCATTCGTATAGACTTTTTAGGTGATATAAAATAAGTTTCATAGAGAAAACATTTGGACGTTGGGTTTATATGGTGAAACTCCTATTAGTATATGTGCGTGAAGTGGGCGTGGCGTAGATATCTCAAAAATCCATTTTAACTTAGCAGGCAGACGAATGTCCATTCGCTAGATCGACATGTTTCATGGAACTGATTAAGAATATATCTTTGTATATATTTTATGGGATCTACAATGGTCTGCTTTAATCTGTCACAAATTTTCCGAAAGATTGATAATTCCATTTCACACAACGGAATTAAATAAAAAGCGCCAAATAAAATATTGCTTCGGCTTAGTTCATTGTCGCACAAATGCGGCAAAGTCGGATGACGTTGGCAACATATGTATATGAAGCGAATAAGCAGCGACGAACAACGAAAAACGAACATTCGAGTGTTTTGAAAGAGTCGGGTAGAGGGGGAGGAGGTAGTGCGACGTTCGACACGTAAGCAATTTTTTGTGCAAAGCGAATACAATAAATTTTCTGTTCATAAACAAACCGCAGAGCAACAACAAAATATGATGTAAAGAAATAATATATAGAAAAAATGGTAAAGAAATATTTTGAAAGGGGAAAAATAAAAATATTTATTAGAATATATAACCAGCACAAATAAATAAAAGAAAGATTTGTATTTTATATTTGGTTTCTTGCGATTGATTTTATTATGTAATTAAGCGTTCGCCATTTTGTGTTGTAGTCTTGGACTTTCTTAAACTGCTAAACGCAGTTCTATGTACATACTTACAAAGCAGTGGTCGGCACTGCTCTATTTAGTACGCATAGGAAAAGTTTCGGCTGATATACAGACACGAAAATCTTTTCTTTTTTTTTTTTTTGACTTCGGCAAAGTGTCGTCGGCTCTTGCTGTGTTACTATACATTGTAAAAAAATCTGAAAAAAATGTCAAAGTACATTTGTATTTTGTGCCAAGCACTGAGCTAAAGTATTAATAGTAGTAAAGTTTAACAGGCGTATAACAGTTGTTAACGATAAATTTCTTAATAATGCGGGAGTGGAATTTCTGAATTTCACATTAACCTAAGACAATGCCACATACACCAGAGCCAGCTACGTCTGTCTGTCAAGAAGTAAGAAAAAAAAAAAATGTCGTAAACTAATAAATTTCTTGGTTTCATCAGAATTTAGCTATCTTAAACCCGTAAAAATATGAAAATCCTAGGTCTACTAATAATTTAAGCAGAGAAGTGAGAGCGCGCTCTTGAAATTCGCAAAATACTTTCCCGTGCCAAATGCTTTAAAATATTTTTTTACTTGGCTCTTTCCGTGTGGACTTTTTTGAAAAAAATTTTTGAAAATGAACATGACTACGATGTTGTTAATGACTATTAAGTTCGCCTAGCGTCGTTTAAACAAGGACTATGTATGAGTGCAATACTTAGTAGTTCTTCTCTCTCAGATGCAGTTTATGAAATTTTGTGGGTTGGAGTTGTGAATATAAGAATCAAATCTCAGGTTTCTTATTTATATGTAGTTAGCATGGTCTTGTAAATATTTTACCGAAAACTTCAACTGAGATTTGAACACATCGTCATAAAATGAGGATATTCTCTCAATGGATTAAACTTTCTAAATCGAATCGTTTTGATCTGATTATCAAATTCAATTTTCATACAAGATTAAATGGATTGAACTATGAATATTTTGATTCTTAAATATTATTATAATAGGATTACCTCTTTTTCAGGTATTGTAAAGAATGGTAAAGCAGGCAGATGTAGCAGATGATGATGTAAAATAATTTTTGCAGCAATTAATTAAAACACATCTAATCACATCCAATAGTTTAGTGCTCCAATAAACTAATTTTGAAGCAGTTTGATTTTTCTGTTTACTCAATTTTGTAAGAGAGAAGCAGTATACAAAGTGAATTAAGGGAATACCCCTCAATATACATACATAAATCATTAAACGATCGCGGATCAATTTAAAGCAAACAAAAAATTTAAAATACAAAATATTACTTGAAAAAAAAAAAACTAATTGAAAGAAAAAAAATCAAAACAAGTAAAACTATTTTTAGATTTCAAAAAGCTTAATACAAAATATTTGACTTTGGTCAACGCCATTTTATATACCTTCGATAGCTCAGTTGGTAGAGCGGTGGACTGTAGACGTAAATAAGTATAGTAATCCATAGGTCGCTGGTTCAAATCCGGCTCGAAGGAGTAGTTTTTTTTTAGTTTTTTAGTCAGTATCACAATTGATAAATTATTTAGAAAGTCATAGTCAATATTAGCTATTCTAGAAAACCCCTTTTTTGTAGCCGTTTTATGCAAAATCAGTTCTAATATCTAGTAAAGTAGAGTAGACCGTTGTTTTGGATGAACCATAGCTGAAATATTGTTAAAATTTAATAAAATTTAATACAACGTAAAGAAGGATGTGCAATGTTGCCCCGGTATTCGGACGGTGGCTCAAGCTTCAAATTCACTAGCATTTACCTAACTACTGATCGTTAGCTCTTAGCTAGTGAGTGCTGATGCAACTAAAATATTTCAGGTTAGTAACTTTTCACTCCTAATGTATGACTAATCCTTTTTCCGTAGTGAATAGCATGTGAATGGTGTGGTTTTCTCTTGCCGTTCGGTCGCAGAAGTGCAGATTACAAAAATATATGCAACCCAAATTTATATAACTTAAAGCTAAAATTATTATTAATAACTTTCCTATTTTTTTTTTCGATTTAAAAATAAAAAATTGCTCCTTCGAGCCGGATTTGAACCAGCGACCTATGGATATCTATCGCAGCTTTGCTTATTTCTACAGTCCACCGCTCTACCAACTGAGCTATCGAAGGTATGCGAAGCGATCGGGCACGCTCGGGTGATAAGCTCCACAAAAAAAACCAATATGAATAAGAGAGTGTGCGGCAGCGGCATTAATTCAATGCAAATAAGCTTTGTGCTAAATGCGCTAGTTTCGCTCAGATAGTAAAGCGAAAAAGATATAAAAATAAACAGAAGCAGTAGCAAAAAATAAAAAATAAAAGAAAAAAAATCATACGACAGCAAAAACGCTTACACAAAAAGCAATGCGCGGTGATGACGATGATGATGATGATAATGATGTTCCCATTTAGCAACTTTCGCTATTCAGACAGCTTGCACGTCATCATCATAATCGTCTTCATCACTCAGCGATAAATACAAAATTCGCTGATGAAAGACTTTGAATGAAAAGCAACGAAGCGAACTGTTTGTTTGTAAAGAAGGAAGCAAGAAGAGCAAAGCGAAAAAAACGACGACGACGACGACGATGACGTCTTTTTGGGGAGTAGAGTAGGGGACACGAGGCCAAACCACTCATTCGTACAACCACTTGATGGCGTTGAAGAAACGAAAAACATCGGTTGAAGCGAATTGGCGCTGCGCTGCTACATTCATTTGTTCAACTGCTCGCTGCTTTTTTTTGTTCAAGCTTTTTTGTTTTTCTTTATTTCCTACTTTCGCGTGACACTCCATTTTTATTTTTCTCTGCCTTGCCGTCGACTCCGTGGAATGCGCTGCAGCATTTGAAATTGGTTTTGGGGTTGAGTTTTAGACAAAAGAACAAAAGTTTCTTTGGCACTAATTGAAGCTCATAATTTCTGCGAAACTTTTACAATTGCATTTGGAGAATAAATGGGCACTTGAGCAAGAGATATAATAGAATTTTTGAAATATGTTCACTTTCAGTTTGTCTTACAAAAGTTTTGTTCAAGAAAAGTTCTTATGTATGTATGTACATAGTTGGAGCGCATGAAATGAAAGGATTTTTGTTGTGCATTCTTTTTTGTCTGCAACTTAATCTAGAAAGGAGCACAGAATATACATATGAATGGGTCGGCCAAAAAATGAAGACCACCTGGTAATGTTGTCAGATTAATTCCTACTAATACCTCTCCATGTATAGATCCAAATTTACAACCAACTGAGCAACTAAAAGTATCATTTGTGGTAAGTGGGCTTCATCATGTTCAAGCAAGAAAAACTGCTATCCAATAGTTGTAGCTAGAGTGGTTCTGTGCTTTAAAAAGTGCATGAAACTGTTTAATCCGACACATCAGAGGTACATATTACATATAATCCGTTGGCAATTTTAAATTAGCCCAGAATATTAACAATTTATAATATACATCATTTGTTTAAAACAAATATTGCAAAAATTTGACCTTTCTATATATGTACGTATCGAAAAGTTATTCAAATTATATGTATTTGGAGACATATTTTTTAAAATTATTTTTAATTTTTTGCAATATTTTTTATACTGAAAACGAGTTTCCTAATATAGATGTTGAAATGGTTATTTGCATTGATTCGAATCTTCAGAAATCAAATTTTGTTTGTACTCATTTGAATCGATATTTTGGAGAATGAACATGTAAAAAATCAAAACAAATAAATTCATAGTTCTATAGATTTTTCATTTAATAAATAGACAAGTAACACAATCGTTAGTCACCCTTCTCTTGCCCGTAGTGATGCACTAAAATTAAGATTTTAAAATTTGATAAAACAAGAAGTTTTCTAATGTTGCATTGCATACGTATTCTTGCAGATTTTCCATATATGTATGTACATACTCGTACAGAGCTCTGACAAACTGTTGACAAAATATTAGAAAAACCCCTTTTTTAATGTCTATATTTTATATAATAACTCCTGTAGATGATATATTGATTTGGAGTATTGATACAAACCAAACCAAAACATCTATTTAATACTTTAGCTGGATTGAAAACATGGAGTCTGAATAATAAAATCGCAAATAACTTTTAAACTTGATGCCAATATTATAAAAAAATTAAACCAATCCTGATACTGCTTTCACTTCATTTTGAACTGAAGGTTTCACTTCAATCGCAGTTGAACTCTTTATTGCAAATATAAATGTATGCCCTAAGTGCCTTTGTATGTCTTCGGGCATCTCTATGAAGTACAATCTAGAAATCGAAATTTCTGGCAAAATATTATAAAGCGATGCAGGATCATATATCTTTGACTTGCATCGTCAATAAACAAAATTATCCGAATATGAATTATTCAGAAGCCTTTACATTCAGTATACAATAAGTCACGGTTCGTTTTATTTCCTTATAAAAATCATATTCAGTGAAGTAAGATTAGCATGTTATGGATCGACTTATTTAACAATTTCCTCGACAATCACGTAAACCGCTCCTCATCATAAACAAATGTAGAATTACTTTTAAATTCGTTGAACTAACATCTCATGGCTGTGATAGAGGTTTCCACAGTAATGCATTTTTCTTTAAAATATTGAACAATATTAAAATATAAAAAAAGTTGTTGGCGTTGTATTTAAAAAAAAAAAAAAAGGCGTGGCACAACCACTAAAACAT
This sequence comes from Leucophenga maculata, assembly GCA_035044805.1. Classification (NCBI taxonomy): domain Eukaryota; kingdom Metazoa; phylum Arthropoda; class Insecta; order Diptera; family Drosophilidae; genus Leucophenga; species Leucophenga maculata. The sequence goes on from JAWNNP010001173.1 coordinate 2,104,592, forward strand.
TCTAAACGAATGCTGACCCAAGTTTTCTACACACCGATTTGTTGCAAGATTGGATATAAAATGAGGTCCCATATTAGAATACAAACACAAACAGACAGGCAGGTTGATTGGTTCGTCCTCTTTAAATTATGAAGATACAGGAAACATCAAGGTTGTCCAAAGGTCAATGCATCAACTTAATACAGACACTGTGCAAAATATTGCTGCAGTAATTGCAAGTATGGTTGAAGCACCGAATTAGTCATATCACGTTATATGACGATAGATGTTTCCAGAACGAGAAATTTTAATTATCAGGCGTCCACATATAATCTCAAGAGCCATACATATTAAAAAAGAAAAAAAAGTTAACTTCGGTGAATACAAAGCTTAAATATTCTTGACACTTGCCTTGGCTTGCCTTTGCGGAAATATAGTATTGCTATTGGAAGGATAAGGTTATAAACATACAATTCATACAATATCAACATTTGTTAGTAAAAATTAATGCTAAAAATTATTGTATTATATTTCTAGCCTAACCATGAAAAA